>JAKCPI010000163.1:0-152284 GCA_023213315.1 Euborellia annulipes
ATTCGCCTAATTTAATAGTTTGTCATGAATATAGGTTATATATTGTTTGTTCTTTGGAGGAATATCCATCTCTCGAAACCAGACCGTCAAAATCAACCAATTTATATAAAATAAATTCTAACACCAAATACACCCTGAAAACAAGGAATTATACTGTTATTTAATTCTTTAATTTTGCATCGTTTAAAAGTTGAATACGCCAACCAAATGACTCCCACGAGTGCAGCAAATCTAAGTGTTATGTAAAAGGAAGAGAAGTCGTTCACTCTGCATGCTTGGCTTGGTAAACAAAACACAAAAAATCCTGATCCATTTAGGTCTAATACCCCAGAGAAACCGAGATTCGGTGCTGCTGATTCATCTTCATTTTAAAAAGAGAGAGATGTATTGTATTTGAAAGGTCGCGAGACCAAGGAGAAATCTTTTCCTCCCGTTTAATCATCTCTCATTTCCTCCTTCCGGAACGAATTCATTCACAGACTACTTACTTACTATAAGTATTTGATAATCATTTCTTTTCTTTCTTCTTATGTTATCAGACTTTTTAAATATTCTTGGGTTTTACAAAGTATAAAATTTTCGAATTGAATTAATTAAGTGACTATAACATCATGAGAGACAGCTAAACTTAAAAATGTTGTGATTCTTTTAATTTTCAATATGAATGAAGCGCCCAGCCAGGGGCCTCCAGAAGGCTCCCCGCCCCAAGAAAATTTGAATTAATGGGTCGTTTTGATAACTTACCTACCCCAACATTAGAATAGCCTTCCTATGGGGAAATACATGGTGTTTGTCCTTCAGCATTAAAATAGCTGAAGGACAACACCATGTATTTCCCCATAGGGAGACTATTTTTAATGTTGGGGTATAAGTTATCAAAACGACCCATATGGGCCTTTCAGGCCCCCCGGACGATGTACTATAAATATTTGAATGTGAAATTAGGAACAAATTGTACGACATGTAGGAAATTAAAAATCATACAATACGTCCTTGCGGTACATTCATACTTATTAATTTGACATTTTATATTTCTTTTTTTAGATAATTTTATATTCAAAAATAAGATGAGATGTTTTTAAAAATGCTTTAATCCAAATTTTGTTTTTTACTTTATTAACCATATAAAATTCTAGGATCAAATTAAATTAAAATTAAATAGTATAGTTTATTCTTCTTTTTCACCATTTTTATATAATAGAAACCAAAACAAATATCTCTTTTGAGTTTCTTGACGATTCATATAGTAATGGAGGATTGACAGAACAGACTCCACTTTTCGGGCCATATATATTCTAAAATTAATTTTCCATATGTTTAGTTCCTTATCTGAAACCAAAAAGAATAAAAGCAAACTGAATTTAATTATCTGATATTAATTAAATAAAGAAAATAATGAATATACTCACAAATGAAATTACAGTTGTAGGTTAGGTTACCATATTTAATTTTTGAATTTCATTTTTCAATTATTTTATTAACATTTTGATTATATTATTCACTAAATAAAAAGAAAACAACAGCGTCAATGCTTTAAAACACAAAAAAAATATGTAATATGAACTTTTTAACCTTTTTTTTCTGAGAGTTGGTTATATACAGTCATTTACAGCGACTTATTATAATAATTAATAATATCACATAATACGTATTGAAATCTAAAGGCATCCGAATTAAATTAATGCATTTTTATGCTTAGGTGGTTAGAAAATTTCATTTCAAAATTCCAACATGGATTTGGTATTCAATAACAGAAAGAATATCCCCCACCCCTCTACATCTCCCCCCTTGCCCTGACTGTACCACAAAATTACCGTTGAGTTTAATTCAAGATTTCATCTTGTATCATAGAAAACAAAAAATTTTTTATATTCTTGAAGGAAAAAAGCAACATTAATAATAACAACAACAACAACAACGTCATAGGAGGAGGATCTGATTCTCTCCAAGGTTATTGCGTCAGGTTTTTTTTTTGCCTGAGTCTTTTGACCTTTTAAAGTATTAAAATTCTTTTCAGGGGTTTTAGGGTTTTTTTATTTTTTATTTCGCTTTCACTTGAAAGGACCGTGTGTATTTGACCTGACAAGTGTGGGAATCTCCCTTAAATTTTGTACCAATAGATTTTGACAAAAGAATCTTTTAAAAAAGAAATTCTGCTCTTTATTAAAGGTAAAAACCCTGTTTCTTTGAACGGCCGCTAACAGGCGCCATTTGTCTCCATAAATTTTAATAATAATAAATAGTAGGTTCAAGAAGTTTTTACTTTGCTCATTGACCATATTGCATTGAAATAAATCGGTAAACGAGGAAAGATTATTATTTTTTTATTTTATTTTATTTATTTTTTTTAAACACTCACACTTTTTTTCCCATTCACACACGCATACACACAGTCTTTTCGGCAACATAGGCCATTTTTAGTCGACCTGATGATGGTACATCGTGCCGAAATCGATAATCGAAAGATTAAATAATTTTTAAAAATTCGTTATTATTTTAATTATTCCTATAACATTTATTTACTTCGGCATTCTAAATCGCAGCGTTTTTCTATTTTCCTAGCAGTCGTCTCAAACCCATTTTCTATTAGTTTTCCCGGGGCTTTTTGAAAGAAGTAGAAGGCTACCTATTATTTATTATTATTATTTAAATTTATAGAGACAAGTGGCGCCAGTTTGTGGTTGTTCAAAGAGAAAAAAAAATTATTACCCAAAATTTTGGGGTTCTTACCTTTAATAAAAAAAGGAATTTATTTTTTAAATGATTCTTTTGTTGCCTCAAAATTTCAAGGGGAGGTTCCCACACTTGTTAGGTCACATACACACGTCCTTTCAAGTGAAAGTGGAATAAAAAAAATAATCCGTAAAACCCCTCTACATATTTTAAGATTGTTTCTCTCGCTTCATTTAAAATCAATTCATTTGTATCAATTTTTTTCTTTTAACTATTGCCAATAATGTTTATACGCATGGGCGTAACTAGGGGGTTTCGGGGGGGGGGCTGGCGCCCCCAGAATGCTCGTCGCCCCCCCCCCAGAAAGCTCATTGCCTCAACAAAAATTGAGAAAATATGGGGCTTTCCAGGCCCACAGGAGGGTAGCTAGTCCCATGCCCCCCAGCCAAATTCTCTAGTTTCGCCCATGTTTATATGTTAATATCTAGGAAGTATTGAGATCGTATTCAAAATACGATAGTTAAAATCTAATGGAATAAGTATATAGTGTCTTCATTTAATTGCTGGATAAGAGGAAGTTGTGTGCTGTGCGATCAGTCACACCAGATTTTTTTTGACCGTGTCAGTATATTATAAAAAAAAGTAAAAGGGAGGATATAAAAAATAAAAATCTATTTTCGTTTAAAAAAAAAATGTTTTTTCAATGTGAAATTCGCACATGTCCTTTTTAATCATCAAAACAGATGAATAAATAAATAAATATTTGACTCAACTTTGCACATTTTTCGTAATCATCAAGCAGATGTTTTTTTAATTTCCAAGAAAGAATAAAATCATTTTTTTTATTTCATTATCATATTACTTACTACGTAAGTAAACGTAAATTTTTCCTCAAGTCTTCGGCATTTGAGGCCATATATTATAAAGTTATTTTCATTTGTCATTAAACTATGGGTCCCAGGGGAAGAAACTTTATTATTTTGCCTGATTAGCCGAAAGGGTTTTACAAAATTTATATAATATAAAGCAATATTAAAACAATCGCCAAATAATATAAAATTTATAAATATTAATACAATTATTATAAAACCTAAGAGGATACAAAGTAAAAAGAATAAAGGAAAACCCAAAAAATAATACAATGGCAGAAATATGAAAATTAATGAGACGTGTTTATAATAGAATTTATTGTTGTAAGCAAAAAATAAACAAACCTGAAATTAGGAATATATTTCAATAGAAGATGAACGTGAATTTAATCGAATCATGTGTTTTTTTTTTAATTTTATTTACTTTGGAGATATCTCAAAGAAAATTTTAATCTAAATATAATTTACATTTGCAAAAAGAAAAATAATTGCTAATTTTTATCTCTTTTTTTGTGATTATTTTTTTTTTCTTCACTAACCTCTCTGCTATTTTATTTATTTTTTTTTAATTAGTGCTTTTAAACCTATTATTATGAAAATCCGCTAATTCTCTGACGTTTTTAGAAACATTTGCTTGCGACTCAACTTGAATCAATGTAATTTTTAGGAATTTCCGATTTAATAAATCTCTATATATTTAACGAAGAATGAGAACATCAAGTGCCAATTAGAATTGGAACGTTTCACACTTGCAAATCATCATTCTTTAGCGTTCGGCTGCTTAGTCATTAAAAAATTTACAATACGTAGAACAATCGTCAAAAATATCTAAAAAAAAAATCCCCAGTGCATATTAATCAAATTGTAGAAAACAATTAAAACTAAAAAAAAAACACAAGGTGATATGTTTCAATTTATTATATTTATCGACATCATCTTGAGAAGTGATAGAAATTTTAACCTAAGCCTAAACCGAAATTAGAAAATGATAAGATTCTCTATCTTAGCAAAATCTTGATAACTCGTGATACATACCTCTCTCTCTCTTTTATCAAATTTTATTTAGAAAAGAAATTTTCCTATTGGTGATTGTTCATTTTGTCCATTGCCCTATATAGAATAAGCTGATTTACTATGACTTTCGTGTATTTTCACATCTAGTTAAGATAATCATATGATAAAATAAGAGCCCGGGTAGCCGAAGATTATCCATGGCTAACAACCATAAGGCTTAACAATCAGAAACACAAGCCTGACATATGTCAATCAAGTGAAGTTTGGAACCATTATATGCAAACCTATTTTTTTGGGAATTTTTAAATTGTTGAAAAAATTTAATCATCTTTAATTATATATTTTAAATTATTTTATTTAAATTAATTTCAATTTTTATTTTTAACAATTTTTATAAGTTATGTCTTTATTAAGTTGCTAACTTCACAAAAACCCCTTATTGCTAATTATATGTAAACAAAAACTCATTTTTTTAATTAAAGGTTAAACGTGTTCTTGTTTACTATACCGATGATTTACTATTGTTCGGATACATTTGCTAGTTGACTAAAAGTGAGGCAACCGGAGCTAAAAGGTACTAAAAGGGTTATGACATGGTCAACATCTCTAACCTTAATTTAATTTTTTTTTTCCTAAATAAACATCAAATTCACTGTTTATTTAATTTAAAGAATGACATTAATATAAACATAGATTAATTTAGACAGAAAAATTTTTTAATAGTCACAATGGAATTTGATAATCCTTTCGAATATGTAAAAGACGACAAAGGTAAAATAAAAAAATAAAAGTATTATATAAAATAAAAAAAAAAGTAATAATATTTCAAAATCTTGTTGTTTAGATAGTAATTCTGAATCAGAATCCAATCCTTTAGAAATTGAAACAAAAGAGGAAGATTTACAGAGTAGAATCAATTATGCATGCAAATCATTAAGAAAACTTATGAAGATTCCAAAAAATATTGAAGCCAAATTAATGTTACCCGAGAAAACTGTAATTAATCAACTATTTGTTATTATCTCTCGTCTTTTTTTTTTTTTTTTTATTGATATATGCATATCGCATTTTTTAGCCTTTATGCCGAATGAAATCCATACAAATTGATATTCCTGGTCTAGAGAAAGTTGATGCCCCACTTACATCACGAAATGTTGGAATTGTTCTTAAAAAAAATGATGTAAAAAAATATAAATTAAAAAAATATTTAAAATAAAATTTTCATTATTTCTTTATCTTATCATCTTACCTATTGGGTTGTAACACATGAAATGCCCGATCTTTTACTTTCTCTTACCTCTATATATGTTATTATATATAGAGAGGAAAGTATTGGATTCATGTCAAAAATTCCATGTCGAGATTTTGATGGATCTTCACACCACACACACACACGCACACACACAGTCTTTTCGGCAACTTAGGCCATATGAGACTTTTTACGATAACTGTTATGAAAATATATATATTGGGGTTCAGGCATTCTTATTTAAGCTATTTAGTATCCAAATGGCTTAAATAAAATCATCAGATTGCCTGGGATACGAACCCCCGACCCTTGGTATACAAGCCAGGCGCGCTACCAACTACGCCAAGCTCGGGGGCAGAATTCAAGATATAAATTTTGTAAACATAGAGAATATTTATATTTTGTTACCATGGCAACTATTTCTCCTATCTTTTCCATGAAGTAAAGTGTACTTCAAACAATTTTGAGAACAAAATGAGAATATACATTTTAAAGAGCATCTAAAAAATAATTGATTTTTCAATTTTAATCAAAATCGTTAGAGCGAATTTTGAGAAAATAAAAAAAAAAAAAACTGAAAAAATACATCAGTAAAGTACTAGTACTTTTTGGCTCAAAAGCTTTGTGTCACGTCCTAGGGGGGTGCTGAAATTAAATATAAAATTTCAACCTCGCAGCTTAATTCCCTCAGGCTTTAAATTGAACACACAGACAGACCATGTCGCGAAAACCACTTTTTTGGATTCAGGGGAAGAAAACTAAATATATCTCAACACACAAAAAAAAATCTGGTGTGACAAGCACAGTACACTTTCGATTACCGAAGGTAAGAGAAAGTTTTGTGCTCTGCGACGATCACACCAGTTTTTTATTTATTAATTATTCCTTATCTATAAAATTTAATTTGCATTTGGCTTTTCAAAAATCTTTTACTCAGCCACTTGTTGTTGTTCTTATCTAAAAAGCTGCTTATTTCAATTTCCTGCTGAATTTTAATTTTTTTTTGTTAATAAAAAATAAATTTAGTCTTTCTCAAACTCCATAGAACCCACCTACGATATGAATTTTATTTACATTTGACCGATTGGCCTAAATCCTTAAATGGCAACTTTCTTTAATCTCCTCTATATATGTATAAGAGTAATTTTCATATAAGTAATAAATACTTCCTTTTTAATATTCAATCAATTGTTTTATTGTTAAAAATAGATAAATACGAATAGCCTAGCTACCCGATAGGTTTATAAATTAAATTTCCTCATTTTATAATATCTGAAACTTTCTCTGATATGTAACTCATTAAAAGCCGGATCTTTTCTACTGTGGCAAGTTGCATATTACATAACTACATATATGTTACAAGTCCTGTCCCGGATTGCCCTTAGTAGATAGGGTTGGCACCCGTACTCGGTAATAAAATATTGTACTACCTTATTTCGGTACTCTATTCTTTAGTAGAACCAGGGCCGCAGACAGAATTGACGGGCCCCGGGGCTACCTAATAATACGGGCCTCCCCACCCACCCACCCTTAAAGCTTTTTTAGTATGCTTAAGGCTATTGTGGCCTTCATGCCATCAATTTTTTACAGCGAAAGTTTTTGATTCATGTCAAAAATTCGATGTCGAGATTTTGATGGATCTTCACGTTTTGAGTTCCCCTGAATCCAAAAAAGTGGTTTTCGCGACATGGTCTGTCTGTGTGTGTGTGTGTGGTGTGTGTGTGTGTGTGTGTGTGTGTGTGTGTGTGTGTGTTCAATTTTAAGCATGAAGGAATTGAGCTATGAGGTTGAAATTTTATATTTAAGTTAAACACCCCCGGGACCGGGAAAATAAGCTTTTAATCAAAATCGGCCAAAGATTACTAGTACTTTACTGATGTACTTTTTCAGTTTTTTTCGATTATCTCAAAATTTGCTCCAACGATTTCTTTTTTAAATTCAAAAAATCAATTATTTTTTAGATGCTCTTTCAAATGTATATTCTCATTTTGTGATTGAAATCTTCTGAAGACCACTTTACTCCTGTATTTCATAGGGAAAATTGGAGAAATGGTTGCCATGGTAACAAAATATAAATATTTTCCCATACTTATAAATTTTACATTTTAAATTCATATGTTCCGTACTGTCGGGAACTAAATATATGTCGACACAAAAAATCTGGTGTGACAAGCACAGAACACAACTTTCGATTACCGAAGGTAAGAGAAAGTTGTGTGCTGTGCGCCAGTCACACCAGATTTTTAGTATGCAAAAGGCTATTGTGGCCTTCATGCCATCAATTTTTTACACGATTTTTGAAACAGATATACATAGCTTACAATGTTTATTTAAATAAAAAAAATATTTAAAAATTTCCGAAACATAGGGTTACCATAATTTATTAAGGCCACTAGTGAACAGACGCCTTTTGGGTGGTCTGGAGGGTATGGAAAATTTTTTGGAAATTAGGCACTGAAATCTGAATTTTTAGCTATCCTGAGACATGAAAAATATTGATATTATCAATCTTGTTTTGAGCTTAAAGGGCCCATGCTCCTCAGGAAAAAAAATCCTGAGGGGCCCGTGTCTTTAAGCTCAAATCTTAAAAATTTCAATAAAAAAATTATTTTCTTGAAATTTTTTATTTGATTTGAGCTTAAAGGGCCTGGCCCCTCAGGAAAAAAAAAAAATTCAAGAAAATGATTTTGAAATTTAACCATGAAAAATATTATTATTTATTAAAATTTTAATGTTGGAGCGCAAAGCCCCCCCCTCAGAGGGGGCGCGGGCCCCGGGGATATAGCCCCCCCCTGCCCCCCTCTGCTGCGGCCCTGAGTAGAAGAATCAAGTACGCAAAAATACTTTCTTTCGCATGATTTGATTTTTCTGGGATTCAAAATAGTTTGGTCGTAACCATTTTTGGAATTTTCTCCCGCACAAAAATGGCAGCAAATATTTCATAAGACAGATGATAATTTTTCAAACTTGTATAAAATAAAATCATTTTCCTGGCACATGGGCATTCACAGAGAGAGTTGTTCGGTGATGGCGAGTCGAAAGAAACAAAGCGTCTCTGAACATTAGAAAAAATGAATTATTTATTTACTTTAGCAAAGATGCTGTGCAATTGCTTTTGCAATAACAATAATTTGACAAAACTTGCGAAAAGCAATAAAAAATATGTTTTTAAATATAGTTCTAAAGAAGAATAAATTATACTTTATTTTCTTAGGCGCCGTTCACACTGGGACGATATTATCGCTAGCGATTGTTGCTAACGATATGTCGGAGCGACATATCGCAAGGGGGGTTCACACTAGCGCGACAGTCGTATGCGATAAATAGGTGGTGAGAGGCTTGTTCTTTGTTTTCAGTCATTGATCAAGGGCAATGTGATTGTAATTATAATACCAAAAGTAAAAATGTAAAAAAAAAGTTTCTGATTAAAATGAATAAAATGAAAAATAAAGATTAAATTATTATAGGCCTATTTCTTTAATTTGAAGGAGGTATATAGCTGAGTCTTGATAATCAAATAGGTAGAAAGAATGAGCAAAGCAGCTAGTTTATATTTCAATTTATTAATAAACCAGGGCCGACGTTTCGGTCACATGTGGGACCATCTTCAGTTAATGTCTGAAAATATTTATAATCCTCGACAAGTTATATTGGGCATACACATTGCACGTAGCTCAATCATGATAATGCCTCAAATTCTACTATTATTATTATTAGTGAAGTCATTCAATCTCTGTCCATGGTATGATAATAATAAAATTTGAGGCTTTATCATGATTGAGCTACGTGCAATTGTGTATGCCCAATATAACTTAGCGAGGATTATATATATTTTCAGACATTAACCTGGCCCTGAAGATGGCCCCATATGTGACCGAATGGCCCTGGCTTATTAATAAATTGAAATGTAAACTAGCTGCTTTGCTCATTCTTTCGTTGGAGCGCCCCCTCAGAGGGCCCGGGCCCCGGGGATATAGCCCCCCTGCCCCCCCTCTGTCTGCGGCCCTGAGTAGAAGAATAAAGTACGCAAAAATACTTTCTTTCGCATGATTTGATTTTTCTGGGATTTTTCAAAATAATTTGGTCGTAACCATTTTTGGAATTTTCTCCCGCACAAAAATGGCAGCAAATATTTCATAAGACAGATGATAATTTTTCAAACTTGTATAAAATAAAATCATTTTCCTGGCACATGGGCATTCACAGAGAGAGTTTGTTCGGTGATGGCGAGTCGAAAGAAACAAAGCGTCTCTGAACATTAGAAAAAATGAATTATTTATTTACTTTAGCAATTGCTTTAGTAATGACAATAATTTGACAAAACTTGCGAAAAGCAATAAAAAATATGTTTTTAAATATAGTTCTAAAGAAGAATAAATTATACTTTATTTTCTTAGGTTCACCAATGTACAGTGAGGGACAATATTAAGTCCCACCCATGCGTTTTCTATTTGTGATTATTTCATTGTTTTAAAAAAAAAAATATTATATATTTTTTAATGAAAACTTTCATGGTTCAAACTTAGAAAATTTCCAATAAAGATTTTCATTTTCTTTTATAAAAACAATGAAACAATCACAAGTAGAAAACGCATGGGTGGGACTTAATATTGTATCTCACTGTACTTCATTTCATTGAACCCTAATAGTAGCCTTAAAGTTAGTTGGGGAGAGTTTTGCAATTTTGCACGCTATTTTTATTATAATTATCAAGATGGGGGATGGAGGTTGAAGTGATAATGAGAGAGAGAGTTGATAAAAAAATAAAATAGACCGGATAGCTGCATATTCCTTTATCACTAAATATTCCAGATTTTATAAATAATTGAATGATTTCATAGTAAGAAAAAGTGAATTATGATGTGATGATAAGTTTATCAGCACACAAGTATTTAAATAAAATTCTTCTTTGCATAAGTGTGTAGATAATAATAAACTTAAAAATTTCTATTATGATTTATTTCAAAAAAATTTTAAACTTTCTCTTCTGGGTTTTATAAATGAAATGAAAAATAAATAAATGAGACAGGAATAACCAATGCCTTCTGAATTAATCAATTCTTTTATATAGAACTAGCCGTGCCAACCGCCTACGGTGGGCCCTGGCATGGAGGGGGGGGGTGGAGGGGGGGGGGGGGGAGGGGGGGGTGGGGGGGGGGGGGGGGGGTGCAATAGGAAAGAAATATTAATTGGACCATGTTATGCATAAAGGAAGCAAGCGCCATTATGATCGAAAGTGATAAAGACCGCCATTTTGTAGGGAAAAAAGGAGATATAGGCCTACCTCTTTATTCAAAATCACAACATTATTACTCGGTGCACTTTTTTTTGTTTAAAACAAGAAAAGTCATTCCCATTGGTTTTGTTTACAATGGTGCATATGAAATGCCCTCTATCTCAGATTTAGGTTAATGGCGCTTGGTTCCTTCGTTTATAATCAATATGGCGCCTGTACGACATACATCAACTTTTTTACATAGGGTTTTTTATGATTTGTTTTTTTTTTTTTTTAGTTATTTAGGGGCCCCAAATAGTCAAAGAATCTAATATTTTGTGATAATATCAATCGTGCTAGTAAAGAATATTGAGAATTAAAGATTCTTTAAAATTGCAGAGGAATATAAATCTTTCTATTCTAAAAATAATGAACTCTCAATGTCAGAGGTTAAGCTCAATAAACACCAAGAAATTAGACTGAAACGAAGATCAAACACTCTTTATTATCTCAGGTAAATAACAAATAGCCCTCAATTTTGATTAATCACGCTAGTACCCATGTGAAAGGCAATGGAGCCAAACGAAGTGTTAATCCAAATAAGTTGGCCTGAAAATCATCTCCGGAGTCGATTTATTCATCCTTCTCAATATATTTATCTCTATTATTTTATATATTGATAGTAGCTAACTCGTCAAGAATCTTGAGTTGCTTGCGACATGGTGGGGATAATAACTCTCGCCCCGGAATTAGGGCTAATCAATTGTGAATTCCTTCCATCCCGTTGGTATTTTAGTTATTTAAATGTGTTACGAAATAACTAGAAATCTCGTTATTCTGTTAGAAATATTTTCTTCTAACATTCATTCAATATATATTATAAGGAAATGGTTAATAATTAATTATTTATAATGTCAAGTCATAATTGTGAATTAAATGAATTGCATTTTTTTCCCAAGAGGATGTTTTTATTGATATTCTTTAAGAATGAATACGTATATTGAATATCAAAAATCCTTGATTTTTGCTTTCATTTTAATAGTAATGGAAATAAAAATACTTTGATCGAATACAAAATAACAAATTATTATTAAATTTTTATTGCTTTGAATTTTTAATAAGGAAAGGGAACCCAATGAGTTTTGAAAAAATCATTTAATAAAAACACATCAAATGATAGAAAATATAATATAAAATTTTATTTTATTCTGTAAGATTAGTAGGCCTAACAAAAATAGTAAAAATTCAAAATGTATTTTTTAAACCCTTTTCAGCCACTGCGGCCATTAGGGGTTGGAATGGTTATTAAATTTAAAATATATAGTATACCGGTAGTAGTACCGAGGGACGTTCCACAAGCTGATTGCTCGGGACAAAATGTATTAACTAACTAGACCCGGAATAAAAAAAAAATAAATAAAAATAAACTACGACTGACACCAAAAAATATTCTAATGATAATAACAATCTTAAAGTTTTGTTATTTTTTTTCCGTTTATTACGAAAATCTATGTAGAAATCTGTTTTTGTTCATGACCTTTAACATATTTAGGAAGTTTTAATTAATTTATTTTTTTTCCTAAACATTTTATAATAATTTTATCAAAGCCTTTTTGCGAGGCTCTGCTCTTTTGTTCGTTATTTCTGCGCGTACCGCCTGGGTGACATTCGTATTTGGGTCGCTATATTCATAAACTGATTTAAAATATTACCGGCTAGCAAGGTGTTGGCTAAGAGAGTTTTAAAAGAATTATTTTTATTTCACTGCAAAAAATGCAAAAGTTCAATTGGCAAACCTCCATACTTCACTTGCAAAATTAGAAATAAAAATATCTGCTAATACAATCAGAGTAAACAACCTTTTAAGCTTATCTCTGATCCCAACTCCTACGTGTAATTTAATCAAGAAATAGGCACCTAGGATGAGATGAATGAAAAGTAAAAAAAAAATAAATAAAATAAATAGATAAATATAAATTTCAAAAATTGGCAATAGCCATTAATTTAGAAACAAATTTAAGGCAATACAAACAATGAATAAAAATCAGTAATAATTAATTTTATTATTTATTGATATTAAATTTATTCTCTTATTATTCAAAATAAATAAATATTTTTATTATCTACAATTATCAAGGATTTTTTAATCAGGTTCACCTTCACCTGTTAAACAAAAGACAATTTTTATAACCTATAAGCCAAGGGGATGGATCTTTATTGAATATCAATAATCCCAAAATATATTTGTGTATTCTTTGCCTAAGATGTTAATTTTTAATAAATCATTTAAATTCATGACCTAATATTTTTAATTTCTCTTAGATACATACCCTTTTGACCCTTTAAATCCAATTTTCCTATCACACTAACCAAATAGGCGATAATCGACACTAGTAAACGAGACTATCACTTATTTAAAGTGACTATTTTTTTTATCGGCTTTATTAATTAAACGCTTAACCATCTGTTAGATTTAAAGCAATCAGAGATCAGAATTAAATCAACAACGAGAGAGACAACGACGACGACGACGACACTTGGATGGTTATCAATCATTAAATGATAATCTCTTGACATTTTGTACTACATATGTTTAATTCGTTATTTGAGCATCCAAATGTGAGCGACACAGACGACGACAACGACATGATTGCCTGTAATTTCGTCAATTGCTTCTATAAATATAATAAATACATGTAAATATTCTAATTCCTATACAAGCTTTCATGTTATAAAATTTAAATAAAACGTATACAAGAAAAGTGAAGTTTGTATGCAAAATTCATTTTCATTAATGAACGATGTTATGGACGAAGGAACCAAGCGCCAATCCGAGATAGGGGGGCATTTCATTTGCGCAAGTTAACCAAAACCAATGGCAATGACTTTTTTCTTGTTTTATACAAAAAAAACAAAAAAAAACTGCACAGAGTATTAATGTTGTGATTTTGAATAAAGAGGTAGATCCTCTTTTTTCTACAAGATGGCGGTCTTATCTCAATTTCGATCATAATGGCGCTTGGTTACTTTATGCATAACATCCAAAATCCAAATATAATTTAGAAAACATTCAATTTTGAGGTTAGCTTGTAATACAAATTATGTTATTAACAGTGGCGTATTCAGGGGGGGCCCAGGGGGCCGGGCCCCCCAAAGCCTTCTCCAAAACAAAAAAATACCTATTGTTTTCCCTAATGATATTATTTTTTTTTAAATAAATATTTTATTAACTCTCATAAATTCTAAAATCTAACAAAAAACTTATAAATAATTGAAAAAAAAACTCTCATATTTACGAATTTTGTATTAAAATTATTTTTTATTTCAAGAAAAAAAATTTTTTTTATTTGTTTTTTATTTATAATTATTATATTATCTAAAAAAAATTTCTCCACTTTAAGTTTCTTGGTGAAGGGGGGGGGGTTCATAAAACTTTTGGGCCCCCCCCAAGCAGAAATCCTGGCTACGCTACTGGTTATTAATAATTTTCTTCTCTATTTACTGTTTATTTTTTTTTTTTTAATTTAATATTTATATGATTAATTATTGGAAAATGCCCGCGGGCTTGGTGTAGTTGGTAGCGCGCCTGCCTTGTATACCAAGGGTTGAGGGTTCCGATCCCAGGCAGTCCGATGATTTTATTTTAGCCATTTGAATACCAAATGGGTTATTTGGTATATGGTTATTTGGGTACATTAATGGGGTTTTTCACCAAAATGTATAGAAAATAAAGTTTTTTTATTCATTAAATTTGATAATAACGTGGAGGGTAAGCGGCGTAACCAGCTTTTGAAGGCGAGGGGGGGCGAAGCTCAACGGGGTGCCGTTTTTCAAGCTGTAATATAGGCTAATTTTTAAAGAAAACTCAATTTTTTTTAGACATTCTATAGAAAGAATATGATAAAATCACCGTCCCAGGGCTATATCTTAGATGCCCTATGTCGGTATCGAGGGGGGCGGGGGGGTAGCGCCCCCCTTCACCCCTAGCTTGCTGCGCTACTGGGTAAGTCCCCGCCCAAGGCTTAGTTCGCAGGTAGTATAAATTTTAAATCGTTCGAAAAGAGTAGCCACTGCAGAAATATCGAATTCTAAACAAGGGCGGATACAAGGGGGGAGAGGTAAAGGGGGTAATTACCCCCCTGAGATTTGAAAAAAATACTTTTTTTCGAAAAAAAAAAATGTATTTTTAATGTAAAATTTTAAAAATTAATCCTTAAAAATGTGATTTATATTTATATTCTGGCAAACAAGTATAGAATGCGCCTTTAAATTACCCAAATGAAGAAAAAAATGTGTACTTTGCGACCAGTCACTCCAGATTACCCCCCTCGAGAAACACCTCTGAATCCGCCACTGATTCTAAGCGATTTAAAGGCAAATCTCTCCCCTCTTTAAACTTTAATTTCCCCTCTTGATTTTCTTGCAAAAACGATAAGCTATATCCTCCTCTTTAGGAGAATGAAATTACAATTGCACTAATAATTTATCTCTTTCTTGCTCATGATTCATCAATTTGGACATGAATCATGTTAATAAGTGTCAGAGTCCTTTTTCCATATCGCAAATATTAATAACATTTTAATAATCAATAAATTTTTCCATTTAGGCCTACTTATTTAAAATAAGTTTATTTCTAGCTGATAGATTGAAATAAAGGCAATAAATAAACCAATACTGATAGCATATCTTAACGATATGTGCTGATTGTCTTAATTATAAGAATTCAATTTCCTTAAATTGCCCGCCCAACTCTAGAGATCTTTAAATCCCCTTCCAAATCTGGTAAAGAAGCAAGTAAACGTTGCACTTTTATATTTTATAACATGACGCCAGCCAGCCAGCTTCCTTGATATATTTATACTCACAAAATTTTTTATTTTCATCAAGTGGCAAAGGAAGACGTCGTCGTCGTCGTCGGCGGCGACGGCGAAGTGCGCGCGTTCGTTGCCGTTGCGCTCGCTCTTTTTGGCTTGATTTCAGAATTCATGACCTCCTCAATTTGACCTCTAAACAAAGTACACATCACAACTGGAACAAATAATAAAAACGATGCGATGCAACTTTCTCTCACCTTCCTTAATCAAAGCTTTTATGTCACGTCAGATTTTTGAGTTCTACATACCGTAAAAAAACAAACTGATTTTATACGACATCAAATAAATAAACAAAATATTAAAACAGAGAAATTTAATAATTGTTTTTATTAATTATTATCTATTAAAACAAGCTACATCAATTAAAACACTTTTTAATTAGGCCGTGGAGCCAGCAACAGCCACCCAGATCGTTGCAACCAAACTAGACATTGTTATGCCTTTTTATTAAAATAAAATAATTATTAAATCTAAAATTTGTTTTTCTCTTTTGTTCCCCAGAATGAACAAGGCAACTCGCAATGATGGATGCCTGCAGTGTCGTCTTCAAGGGCACTGCCCTATTAACCATAGTATTTTTATCAGGATCAGCTTTTGCTTTAGAAGGACTTAATATTTGCACACGTCAAGAAACGTAAGTTGTTTTATGCAAATACGCTTTTTATTTATTTATATACGTATATAAAATAAGAATATGCAAGTTTTATTTTTTTACAAATTCAAGAAATCACTTAGGAAGAGAGGGAGGAGATTTCTCTCTTCGTGTCACATTGAATGGTTCACTTAATTCAAACAATACTTACGTTAGTTCACTTTCCAATTAAGGTTTCCAGGTTAAATTTAATTACAGGACCTTTGAAATGACAAACGTTTCAAAGAGGTCGTCTCTCACTTTCAATTTGTCCCTTTTTTTTATCCATTTAATAAATATATGTATTTGCATTTAATGGATTTGGAAAAAAAAATTCTTCTTTTTTGTAGACATTGCGAGCGAGTTCGAATGGAGAGACGCGTTTTTTCGAAAAAAGTGGAGTTAGACACTTTGCTAATTAGAGCGTCGATATGCAGTGGCGTAGCGAGGGGAGGGCAAGGGGGGTCATCTTGCCCCGGGCGCTACTCACAAAAGGGTGCCAAATGGTCAGCAAAACAATGAAGAGAAAGTAAAAATTGCTGGATAATTTTTATTTTTATTATAATTGATTTCTGAAAAATATATTTTAAATTTAGTGCCAGTGCAATATAACAATTTTGTATATTTTACGTATAATATTATATGGTTTTCGAATGAGGGGGGGGGCTCTAAAAAGGTATTGTATTATATAAGAATTGTTCAACAATGTATAAAATCCACTATGACACTTTCACAATGACTTTTCGCCAGCTCTGAGGATGGTTCAAACACGGGACCGAATTGTCAGCTGTGTGAATTAGACGTGGAATAACGTTAGCTGCATCTCTCATTCCTACCCTCTTATTAATATAACATCTCAGCTATAAATAGTATTAGAAAGAATGTTACATCTATTGTGATCTTGAGCTGAACTGAGGAAGGTTACAGAATGAGTGATTGACGCGTTGTTAATTTTTACAAATAAAGGTCGTTAAATAAAAAAGCAAACTTGTGGGGTCGTAGGACCCCCTGCAGGAACGAAGTTCCTCACGCCTTTTCTTCAACTCTGAATATAATTATAATATGAATATTATTTAAATAGATGGAAAGCCCGCCTATGGGAGATAAAGAAATAAAGAGAAGAAGGTGGGCGTGGCCTCGTCAAGATTTCGGCTAATCTCGCCTTATTCGGGCGCTCGGAACGCATTTTTGTTACGTTACATTTTCTCCCAATTCACCTTGCGTAAGCCGCGTTAAAGAACTTCGTTCCAAAAAACGTCTTTTATTAAAAGCTAATTCTAATTTTAAACGCCTTCAATTCAATAGGTAGATGACCCAAATGACAAACATAAAAAATTATTTTAAAAAATCTGGTATGCCTGGTATCTGGCATTTACCTTTGGTAAGAGAAAGTTGTGTTCTGTGCTTGTCATACCAGATTTTTAAAGTAATTAATTTTACATTGATTCACTCTCATTATTTTCCAAAATACTTTTTTTTTTTTTTAATGGTGTAATAAAGGAAATTATAAAATAAAATAATAGGCGGTTAACGAAGCGATTTTTAATAATAATATTAATATTAGCGAGTGTCGGTTAGTAACGTTAAATGGCCTACTTTGCGTTGCATCCACTCTCTGCTTCACTAGCGGAAAAACGAGTTTCTTTTTCCTCTTTTTGCCATCAAAAAGTTATATAAAGATTACCTCCTAAATGTTAGGTTTTATAAATTTCAAAGCTCTTTTTTTAACACTTTCTTCTGTAGGTTTAACGTTTCAGGGAAAACAAACGCGGAGAGTAGCCAAGACGCTTCGGGTACGATTTACCGTCTATTTACCGTAAATTTATTTAAAAATGGGGTTACTCTCTAAGGACCTGATGGCTTAAATAAGAATGCCTGGACCCCATATATGTATATTAATCAATAACGGATATCGTAAAAGTCTTAAATGGCCTAAGTTGCCGAAAAGACTGTGTGAATGTGTGTGTGAGTGTGAGTGTGAATGAGAAAAAAGTGTGAGTGTTAAAAAAAAGGACCTGATGCTTCCCTTCTAATTAACTAGCTATCCCTCAGATAAGCTAGTTGACTATGACCTTCGAGTTAAGCTAATCATATGATTAAATAAGAGCCCAGATCGTAGTTAACTAACTTATGAGGGCCGATTGCCTCAGTTAGGGGGAGCTTGTTGACCCTGGCTTTTTTGTAGTGCAGAAACCCACTTCAGTTTTATTTTTTTAGTAAAATATAGGACATTTCATCATTTTATTGTTAAAAGAAGTAGATATTTTTGTTTTTTGTTCCTTAGATTCTACTTCATTTTAACAATATGTCGTATATTTTAAAATATGTTAAAAAAATTGAAAAGATCTATGGGTAAACTTACCTGCTATTAAATTTCTAAAAAAAAAAAAAATTTGACCTCTATAAATAAGGACCTCCCCCCCCTAATGTACTGTACATTAAAACCTCTAAATGGCTTCAGTAGCCGAAAGGGCAAAATTTAAAACAAGATTATATAGAGTTGGAAGGAATAAAACCAGCGTTGTCGAACACCTTTACACTTTTATTCAAGCAGACGTTTCGTCATATTCCTATTCAAAACGAAGCGTTACTTTTCCTCCCAACAACTCCTAATCTCTATATATATAAATCCTCTAAAAAGCCCAAATTCGGCCGTGTCTCGAATATTGTTCCCACCTTTGGCGAGGGGCGTCGAAAGACGCTCTCTCCTCCTTGGAAGCCATACAGAGGCGTGCAATTAGACTGATAGGTGATTCTACCCTTACTGCATCCCTACAGTCACTAGATCATAGAAGAAGAGTATCTGCACTATCTCTCTTCTACAGGTATTACCATGGTCAATGCTCTGCCGAATTAAAATCAATTATCCCACCCAATGCAACATATTCACGGAACACAAGAGAGGCATCTTCCCAGCATCCCTATGCTGTTCAGATCACGACTAACAGAACTAGTCAATTCCAATCTTCCTTTGTCCCCATGACCTCCCGTGATTGGAACAAGCTCCCTGCGTCTATCTTCCCCAAAACCTACAATCTTCAGACTTTCAAGTCTAACCTCAACAGGCATCTTCTCAGTTCCCGCAGTTGAGTTTCCCCTTTATGCTTCTCCTTTTGTTTTTATTTTCTTCCTGGCTGCATGTGACTATTGGTCATTATAGGTCTTCGGACCTTATGCACCCATTCCAAAAAAAAAAAAAAAAAAAAAAAAAAATATGACAGGGACACCTTAAAAAACTCATTGGCACTGAGGATGGCAACCGTTATGGTTACCGAAACGTCTGCTTGAATAAAAGTGTAAAGGTGTTCGACAACGCTGGTTTTATTCCTCTCAACTCCAATCTCACATACTTAATTTACAAGATTATATGTTTCAAGATTTTATTTATTAATATAATATAACAGTTCCGAGTTGAGCTCGGTCGTTTTTTTAACTTTGCCCATCAACCGTACATAACCTATTTTTTTTTTTTTTATATATATATTCAGAAACCTGACTTCCTCCCGATGATATATAATATGTATAACATCGGACCATTAGGGGGGCTCTAGGGGGGGGAGTAATATTTTTTTCTTGGATAATGAGTGGGAAAAGTCCGACCCTTTATTTTTTTATAAAAGTGGAAAAAACTATAAAAGTACATCTGTAAAGTAATAGTACTCGAGTTTTCCGGACCTAGCGTAATTTGTTTTATAGTCCAGTAAAATTAGACATTCAGGTTTTGCATAAATTCCCATAGAGCTGAAAATTGGTATGCATGTTCAGAATACTATTACAAATGAATTGTGAAAAGTCCCCATCGGTCCCCCTTGTGCAAAAAATTTTATTGATGGGGGAAAGTTCGCAAAAATAGGTTTTAGCTAAACGGGGAGTTTTACAGCAAAAATAGTTCAGACAAAAATTGTATATCATCCGATTTTATACAAAAAATGTCTCTTCACTTTTTTCATAAGTATTACCATTTCCGTGATATAGCGGTTCAAAGAATTGAAAAAATTATTTTATTCATAAAATGTCTCTTATTTTTCGATTTTTTTTTTTTAGTTATATCCTTTAATTTTTTTACTTATATTATAAAACACTCTTTTTTCAATGTTGTAAAATTTATTTTGCGAGTGTTTTTTTAATAGAATCAACAAAATTATAACCTGTTGGTGAAAAAAAAAATTTCGAAATTTTTTCACAGGGGGGTCCGGGGGGGGGGGGGGGGGCTAAATGAATTCCGAATGGGGTCAAATTTAATTTACGAGTGTTTTATAATATAAGTAAAAAAATTAAAGGATATAACTAAAAAAAAAAAAAAAAAATCGAAAAATAAGGGACATATTACGAATAAAATAATTTTTTCAATTCTTTGAACCGCTATATCACGGAAATGGTAATACTTATGAAAAAAAGTGTAGAGACATTTTTTGTATAAAATCGGATGATATACAATTTTTGTCTGGACTATTTTTGCTGTAAAATTCACCGTTTAGCTGAAAAACGCGAAAAACCTATTTTTGCGAACTTTCTCCATCAATAAAATTTTTTGCACAAGGGGGACCGATGGGGACTTTTCACAATTCATTTGTAATAGTATTCTGAACATTCATACCAATTTTCAGCTCTATGGGAATTTATGTAAGCTTACCTCTATTTTAAGGACTAATTTGACTGGACTATTTATAGGTTTTCCAAAGACTAGTTCAAACGTGATTTGCTTTGTATAATAATAATAAAAGTCTTTATTATTAAACTTTTCATAATTACATAATTGAATACAATTTTTATATTTCGACTTACTCATGGTCGACCCGACCGTCTGAGGAGTTGCCCGGTTTTTATACAGTATATAGATTAAATTATAAATTTAGATTACAGTCTATCTTAACATTAACAGTTAACCATTGTACTGGGAGATTAAAAAGTATCTATATTTCCAAGCCTTTTGACAATATTTTACTAGGTTACCATTGTCTTTCCCATTTAAATAACACTTATATTCTTGTATGTCCAGAATTTCTTTGCTTAGCAATGTCAACCTAATATCTTT
Organism: Euborellia annulipes; assembly: GCA_023213315.1. Taxonomy (NCBI): domain Eukaryota; kingdom Metazoa; phylum Arthropoda; class Insecta; order Dermaptera; family Anisolabididae; genus Euborellia; species Euborellia annulipes. The sequence continues at coordinate 21,561 of JAKCPI010000163.1, forward strand.
TAGTACGGGACAGATAGCCACAAAATGAAAAGTATCTTCGTCTTGTCCCAAATTACACAATGCACAAACTTTTACATTTTGATTGTACCTATATTTATTTATTTAGTGATTTGCTTTGTATACTGCGTAAATATTTAAAATTTGAAAGAAATCGTTAAAGCGAATTTCGAGAAAATTAGAAAAAACTAAAAAATGTACTTCAGTAAAGTACTAGTACCCGAATTTTCCCTAACACGACCACAGAGCGCTTCTTTGCACACCGACAAATAAACCTCGGGCACACATTTGCTAAATATTTCTTTATTACTCACTCAATCACATAATCCCAGTAGGCCTAAGACCATTGATTAATAATCCTATGTGAAATCACTCAAGTGCAAAGTAAAGGAAAAGAAGGATTATGCCTCTCTCCTTCACTTCTTTTTTTCCTCTTGAATAACACATTCCCTCTCTGATTTCATAATAGTAAAAAAGACAATACCAAGCATGTGAATTAGCAATTGTTTCGAATCGTAATTGCTTTGCTTTGTTTGTAGTTTCTGATAAGCAGAATCAGAGCCAGAGACTCCTTTTTATTCGGACGAGTTAAAACTATCTTGAGGACAAACAAAAAAGTGTTGATACAGCAATATTTATAAGCTTATGTGAAGATAGCTAACTTTTTTATACATTAAAAAAAAAAACTCTAATTTGAATAATCTTTTAAATGTGTAGATTTTGATGGAAATACGTTTTAAGGGGGTTCAGGAGCGACGTCTAAACGTACTTTAAAATAAACTAGACTATTATAAGGAATTTTTCAATGCGTTGTTTTTTTTAAATGAATTATATTCATAAGAGATTATTGCGACATCGAGCTATAATTTGTTTAATGACTTATTAAAAAATTATCGTAATTAATTTTTTTGTTATCAAGCAAATACAAAAAAACAATCTGTCCCAATAATCTTTAATTTTTTTTTAAATTTAAAAATAAATGTATTGTTATTATTAATCACATATTAATTAAGAAATTTTTAAAATAAGCTTAGATGATTTATTTAAAAAATCAACTGTCAAATTAGTTCAGCATTCTTGCAATAGATGGCAGGCTAGTCTAACAGACGATATAGTATTAGCCTATATCTGCCCGATATTTATATTTTTTTATGCTTTTATAAAAGATATATAATAACATTTATAAAGTATTTATTGTTAAAAGATCAATGAAAATCAACCAAATGCATTAAATATATATTAGCTACCATTCTGACATCTCTTGGCAAATTTTTGAATTACTTGATATTTGGGCATACTTTTAATGACACACAACGCCATCTTAGCGGGAAAAACATGAGTAACACGTTCGCTCCCGTAGCTGTCTGTCTTTTTGTGGTATTAATCGAAGGGCAAATAATTAAGAAATGAAAAAGAAATTATGTTGAGGAACTTTGGCAGATTGAATCTATCTCTGTTTAGAATCAGAATTCATGGCGCATGTCTTTATTCTATCCTATTTAGCCCATGGGATATTATTTAAACCCTTGGCACAAGAGGCGGATACTCTACCACCCTCTTAACTCGAATATATTCTCATTTTGCCCACAAAATTGTTTGAAGCATTCTTTAGTTTACTTCATAAGAAAGATTACGAGTTCTTGGTAACAAAATATATTCAAAAATTTTTCTATAATTGATTATTAATTTGGTTTCTAGAGTTCTGATCTGAAATTAAATTTATGTTGTCCAAAAAAAAAAAAAAATCTGGATTTGTGCATAGAACACAAATTTTATTTACCAAAGGAGTAAAAAAAAGTTGTCTGCTGAGCCATCAGTCACGTCAGATTTTTTAATAAATAATTTGCCATGATTAATTTATAATATTTGAACAGTTAGCAGTTTAAATTTAAGTATAAGGAATTATTTTTTGTGAAGCGATACTTCCGCTCTCCTTAGAGAAGGCAAACAAACATGATTGTCTTGTTAGAGGGTTGCCTATTGGCTTGCTTCTTCTCTTCCAAAGAGAAAGAAGAAATAAATTTGTGCTAGTCCCCCAATACTACGTTTTTTTTAAGTCATTTCGGCTGCAGAGGCCATTTGACTTATATAATTATTTATTATTTAAATACATGCAGGCCTTCAATGGTCTTGTTTTTCGGGGGCCACCTATCCCGATTTTCAGCACCACTTGGCGTTGCTTAACAGCATTGATCTTAGGCAATACACGTTCGAACAGTATATTCTCAGGATTAAACTTCCATGAGTGTTATAATAAGAAATTTTCAAAGGGCAGTGAGGAGATCAAGGCAGCCAAAGGAAATAATGAAAATTTTTTTTTCTTCTGTTTTATTTCAAACACTTGTCGAGCCCTCGGGGCTTGGTGTAGGGGTTAGCGTGCTAACCTCGTATACTAAAAGTCGCGGGTTCGGACCCCAGGCAGACCGATGATTTTATTTAAGCCTTTTGGATACCAGATGGATTAAATAAGAATGCCTGAACCCCCAATAGATGTTATCATAAACAACGGGTATCGTAAAAAGTCTTATATGGCCTAAGTTTCCGAAAAGACTGTGTGATGTGAGTGTGAGTGTGAATGAGAAAAAGTGTGAGTGTTTTTTTTTTCAAAAATAACAAAAAAAAAAAAAAACTGTCGACGTTTCTGGCGATATTCCGGCTTTCATCAGGACAAAATGCTGTTTGTCTCGAGATTAAACTTAATAAAAGTTTAATTAATAATTTTGTACAATGCTAATGTGCTTGCCACATCAGATTTTTTTTACATTAATATCATAGGTATTCGATTAACTATCGTTTTACGGATTTTTAATTACACTCTCTATTTCTTACTTGTACCCGTATACATACAGGGAGGGATGATTTGTTTTTGAAAAAAGGTTTTGCAATCTATGTATCTATATAATAATCTTATATAAAAATCTGGTGTGACAGGTCACACTGCACACAACTTTCTAATAGTAATCGTAGTAATAATTTGAATCTCTTAAATATTTTGGAAAATTAATTATAATCAAATTTCTTCAATATGGGAAGACAAAATCGACAAATTGGCTTGGAAATTAGAGAGGCAAGTTAGTTGCTCTGAGAGCCAGCTTTCCAGCTATACGTCATGGGACTGTGGGAGGGGCTACACAGCAGTTGAAAAAAGAAGGGAGCACGCATACGACTGTCACAAATAGACCCTTTTGTGCTCTGGCCATTCGGTTGAATTCAAGATCCTCCCTCAACATCTTAACACTTGCATTGCAACAAGAAATATCCCAAATTGGCAATAATATTGCTGTGTTTGCTATGTATTTTTTTGGCTATTCCTTCTCCTTCGTTCTCTAATAATAAGAATTTGTTCTGAGCCCCTCACAATTGCAACATTTTATAAATCGTCTGTTTCTATTATTTTCTTTTATACAAAAAGAACATTTGACGACATCCATCAATAGAAAAGCGAAGGCGATTGATGCAAGAGTTTGTTTAATTACAAAACAAAAGGCATTAAAAAAAAAATATTTGATTTAAAATACTTCTAAAGTCTAACGCCCCTTATAAAAAAAAAAAAAAACAATTCTCCCCTTTGAAACGAACGTGCTTTTGCAGCTGTAGAAATACGAGTTTTTGTCATAAAGAAATGACTGAGAGGAAGTTGCAAATGAGTAGAACTAATTAATGTCAAGCATGAAGAGAAAAAAATGTTTTCTCTCTCTCTCTCTCTATTCGCCATAGCTAGTGGTGCTGATTCATGCACAGATTTTGAAATTATTTCTCCGAGGGGCTGAGCAATCATGTAGATAGATATTTTTAAAATACATAAAACAGTCTATACTATTAATACTCTTTAGGCAATAGGGTGAGTAGTTTTGTCACTTCTTTTCGGAGCGAAATGTAATACCCGGCAAAAGTAGCCCAGCCACATGGACATTACAGATATAAATTTTTTTTTAAATCGGACAATATCTTCTGAGAATGTTTACTCAAAGTTTCGAAATTTCGACCGAAAGTCCCAAAATTGTCATTAAGTTTAGTTGGGTTATAAAGCGACCGTATTTTTAGATAACGAGATGTCACTTGGGATGACAACTGACATTCTAGCCTCAAAATGCCCCTGGAAGGGCCAGAGATGTCTCCTCTGGGGCCTAAAACGGGGCAAATTCAGTACAAAGAGGCATCTCTGGCCCTTCCAGGGGCATTTTGAGGCTAGAATATCAGTTTCCACTTGCGATAAGTGACAGACAACTCGTTATCCAAAAATATGGTCGCTTTATAACCCAACTAAACTTAATGACAATTTTGGGATTTTCGGTCGAAATTTCGAAACTTTGAGGTAAAAATTCTCAAAGAAGATATTGTCCGATTTAAAAAAAAAATTTATATCTGTAATGTCCATGTGGCTGGGCTACTTTTGCCGGGTATTATTTTTTTTTTTTTTTTATTAAAAAAACATTCACACTTTTTTCTCATTCACTCTCACACTCACACACACATTCACACAGTCTTTTTGGCAACTTAGGCCATTTAAGACTTTGACGATAACCGTTGTAAGTAATATATCAATTTGGGGTTCAGGCATTTCTATTTAAGCCATCTGGTATCCAAATGGCTTAAATAAAATCATCGGACTGCCTGGGTCCGAACCCGCGACGTTTGGTATAGGAGGTAGGCACGCTACTGCCGGGTATTATATTTCGCTCCGAAAAGAAGTGGCAAAACTACCCACTTTTAGTAGGCAGCCAGGACGAGAAATAAAAGGCACGCTCAGTCCTGAGAAAAGGGACGATTAGCACCCGAAACGTCGACGAGCACACTCAAATAAAATTGCGTCCAGGATGAGATTCTTAATAATAATTTATTTGCTGGATTAAAGGCGGGCCCGGGCCCGTTAGAGCCCCGTCCAAGTCGTCGGTACGGCATAATACAAGGTGGAAAGTATTTTAAGGAAATAACCCTCTTTGAGAGTAGATTCAGCCAAACATAAAAAATACATACAAGATTTGGCATTCTTACAACAATATAAATTTTAATTTCAACTAAATAGTTAAAATTTGCTTGTTTATACTTAAAAAGAAGAAGCATCAATTCATCTACGAGTTCTCATAATATACGGTATATATCTGTTATATAGATAGATTGGTTGAAAATAAAATCTCTGAAAATTGGGCTAAAACAAACATGATTCTTTGAAGACTCCTTAGAATAGCGGCTTTTATACAAAAGAGTAAAGTTGGACATCTAAATTCAGGGGGTTCTCTTGAATCAATGACCTAAAGGTTGTTTTTTTGAAATACAAATAAACCATTGATTTACAATAATTATAAATAATGGTTGTCTTGTAAAAAATACAATTTAAGGGGGGTTCAGGATCGGCGTCTAAACGTACTTTCAAAAAAAAAAAAAAAATAGACTATTATAAGGAAGTTTTCATTGCGTTTTTTTTTAAATGAATTATATTCATAAGGGATTATTGAGACAGAAAGTTATAATTTTTTTAATGACTTAATAAAAAATCTAGGAAATTAATTTTTTGTTATCAAGCTAATACAGCAAACCATCTGTCCCAATAATCTTAAATTTTTTTTTTTTAATTTAAAAATGAATTTATTGTAATTTTTAATCACATATTAATTAAGAAATTTTTAAAAAAAGCTTAGTAGATAATATTTAAAAATTATGTGTCAAATAGTTCAGCACTCTTGTAAAAGATGGCAGGCTAATCTAATAGCCGATCCCCTATTAGCCTATATTTTATATGCTTTTATAAAATATACATAATATATAATCACATTTAGAAAGTATTCATTCTTCAATGAAAATCAACCAAATGCATAAAATTATTAGCTACCACTCTGACATTTCATTTCTTGGCAAATTTTCGTAATAGGGCCTAGGTGATTTAGGTTTTTTTTTGGCATACCTACCTTTTAAGACACACAACGCCCTCTTATCGGGAAAAACATGCGTATCTTCTACCTCCTGAACCCCCTTAAATGAAATAGTAATGATTTTTTTTGTTTGTTTCAGATACACAACAACAGTTCGAGTCTCGGAGCAAAGGCCTCATCAAATTAAAGATTACACTTGGTGTTTTAATTTTCCACCACGATGCTCTAAATATAAAATCGAATTTAAAACTATTTTTAATACGCAGGTACAGTAATTAAAACAAGTTTCTCTTTTTAAAGAACAAATTAAAAAAAAAAAAAGGAAAAAATACTGATTCGACTACTCCCGTAAGTCCTGGTTCGAGTCCAGGGGTCACACGTTTACTCTTGAATATTTCCCAAGCAACGGGTCGTCTATAGATACACAGTTTTCGTTAAAATAAAAACACCCAAAGACCTTCACTCATTGCATTTACAATTAATTATTATTATCTAGATGCAAATTTTCGCATACTTGTTAGATTTTCCTACTGTTTTTCTATTTCTCACGTTATATCATATTACAAAACATATAATCACCAAAGGATGAGACAAAAAATTATTTTTAATAGTCAGGCTATTTTACAAAGAAAAAAATATATAGCACTCGCAGGAGTTGAACCCACATTTTACATTTATTTATTTTTTTATTATTTTTTTTTTTTATTAATTAAATATCTGCCCCACCAGGCGTTACGAAACGCTTTATCCCCCCCCCCCCCCTCCTCCTCCTCGTGATAGAGAGGGGGGGGGAGTCTCTCACATGCGCAAAAGTTAGCAAATTGGGACTTTCTTGCGCAATGACGTCACAAAAGAAAAGGGCGCCTTTTAACGCATATCATCTGTGAACGCATCTACACTCAAAAACATCTTTTAAATATTTATTTTCATATTCTTATCGCATAACTCATTGACAATTAAATTATATTTTTGTATAAATAAATATATTTAAAGAGTAATTTTTATAGTGTACATTTTATTTCATGAAAGGAATTACCATAACCTCTCTAAAGGGAATATTCTGTGAGTTATAAAAATTAATACTTTAATATTCTTTAGTTTCTTATAACCATTTTGTATTTCCTTCATTAAAAAATAATTAATTTTAAGTTAATTTTTTTGACGAGACCACTCAGTCAACCCCAAATTTTTGTTTTTACCTTGAATTTGGCCAGTTATTTTTTGACAGCTCCCAACTCCTATATTGTAGCTTCAAATTACTTAATAATATTAAAATCTCCAATTGAATCATTTGATGTATTTCGGTTAATCTTTACTATAGGACTCCAACCCCCCCGGGGGGGCGGTTTACTTCTCTACTTCACTCTTTTTTTTTTTTTTCGGAAAAAATTAAATTTTTTTTTTTTTTTTTTTTTTTCCTCAACAAAACCCCCGCCCGACAAAGAAACAAAAAAATTTGGGGGGCCCCCCTCCAAGTTTTTAAAAAAAAAAAATATCCCGCCCACCCCCCCCCCCGCGCGGGGGGGGGTTTTGTATAAGGGGGGGGTGTATTTCCTATTTTAAAGATTAAAAATGAAAGTTCTAACTTCAATTTAAACAGATGCCAATTATTTGGTTATTTCACTATTTTCTTCTCTTTATATATAGAATCTATCTAGTAAAAGTTTGTAAAGGATTCATAATCGATAATATTTCTATAATATCATAATGCTTGAAGCTCTAAATTTATTTATACGTTGATTATGTATCCTGTCAGTGTTCTAATTGCCTTAATTCCCTCTCAAAAATATGATCGCCTGTGGTTTGTGAATGGTTTTATTAAAAAAAAAAAAAACTTTCGATATAGAAAATAATTTTATTAAAATATGTGGTATCAAGAACAAAATCCTCAATCAGGGATTGATTTTTTTAAATAAAATAGCCTCTTATTATTAAAGTAGACCTAAATGAAAACTTCCTTTAACATTGCATACATATCTATTCTTTGTTAGTAATAAAATTTGCTCTTTGTATTTTGTAGACGCTGATTAAGACTCGGCCAGTTGAAGATTGCTGCAAGGGCTATACGAAAAATACCTCCGGCGACAAATGCATCCCCGTTTGCTCTGAAAATTGCCTCCATGGCACGTGCGTCGCCCCCGACACGTGTAAATGCGAGACAGGATACGGAGGACCCACCTGCTCTGTCTGTCAGTATATTTATCCACCGTCTCTCTTTTAAATAAACTTAAAGCCAATAATAAACTAGGCTTTTTTTTTTTTAAATAAGGCTTGAAAATTGTAAATATTTCATTGCCTTTGATGCTGAAAGGCAAAGCATTTATTATTTCGCCTTGGAGATAATATATGAGCATATCATTATTCATTGCAAACATTTATGCATAGAGAGACAAAGGATTAGGAAATGATCTTTCTTTTATTTATTTATAAATTATAAACTTCTTTTTTTTATCCAAAGTACCGATAGAATTGTATAAATTGTTTTTTTTTTAGCTATAAAATTGATGTAATAAGCAACCCGTAATGATTCAAGAAACCTGATCGTTTGGCTTTCATATCATCGAGATGATTGAAAGCAGAGTTTGCGTGCGGATTTGTTTTCATAAAGCGATTGCGAAATCTATTAGGCTTAGCAATCAATTATCCAATGGCGGGCCGCTCCTTTTAGAGCCTTTTATCTCCCTCTCTATAGAATACGTTTTTGCATCACTATATTTTGTAAATTTTCCTCTTTTTAAACCTTAATAAACATAAACTACAACTCTTTTTTGAAGTGCAACTTCTATAAAACAAGTTCGATCACTATGAAAGCGTTTCAGAAGGTTGCATCCACTCTCCGAAAGAGCTTCTGAGCGATGGATGAGTTCACAAAAGCCCCGATTTTGATAATGACGTCTTTCGGGAAGGAAACAATGTAATTTCAGTAGAACCCCGCTTCTCCGGCCTCGGATCAACCGGCCTTTTGCATTAGTATTATAAATTACATATATTTATCATACATTATTTTTATTATTACATATAATATATATATAAATTACTTTTCATTTAAACTCTGTGGTGCATCATTGTGCAATATGTTCGTTCAGATGGTGATGATGGAGGGGGAGTTTGTTTACTCGCTTGCTTCCCAGTCTATTTTTCTCCTCGCTTGAGATCTCTTTGACTTATTTGTTTTTTATTCATGACCCCTGATTAAATACATGTAGGTTCTTTTTGAATGAAAATCAATTTTTCACCGAAACCTCGGATTAACCGGCCAATCGGGTATTCGGCCAGGATCTCGGTCCCGACCAGACCGGTTAAAAGGGGTTCTACTGTAATTGATATAAATGTTTTAAGACTAGTCCAGTCATTTTTTTCCTTCCCAAATGACGTAATTATGCAATCTGGGGGCAATTGCGGGTTTAAGTCAATTCATGGCCTGAATGACCAAGGAGAAAGGCCGGAAAATAAAGAAAAAAAAGTGAATTCATCCCTCTGCAACGTTCTGTTACGATTTCATAGTATCGAACTCGTTTGCAATTCGTAAAGAAATTTTGTTTAAAGAAAAAAATGGTTATAGTTTATGTTTATTAAGGTTTGCATAATTACGTCATGTAGGAAAGAAATATACCATTTAATTGTTAATTGAAAAGCACACCAATTTTAGAAGTTACCCTTCTCTAGTGTGTAATATCACTAATCGGGAGGAATAAAACCAGCCTTAAACTTTCGCACGTTTCGATTGGATACCATCGCCAGTTTCTTTTATCATATGTAATAAGAGGGGTGGATGCTATTTAGCAGCCACATGACAGGAACAATGATAATGGCATCCCTTATGCACCGAAACGTCAGCTTTGAATAAAGCCTATAAAATTATTTTAAATAAGCCAACTCATATACGAGAAGAATTTTATCTCAAACAAACAAATATCATTGAAGATTAACTCAACTAAAATTTAATAAAGGAAAAAGGATAAAAAGATAAGATGAAATAAAAGACATGGCTCTTTTTTTTTAGTAATTGTTACTAACTACCATAAAATACAACAGCTAGTTTTTTATATGTGATGCGGGACATCTTGTCAGCGAAATACGGGCATTTTAGTCGAATTAAGTAAAAAATTTTGGGTTTCTATTGAATACAACTCTTCAATATTTCCTATTCAGGTTTATTCGGTAATTTTAGCGATGACAAAACCCCGTCCCTATTCAATTGAAATAAATTTTTGTTTCAACAGCAGGTGTTTATTTAACAAAGTAATTGACGTCTAGTGTATTTAAATCATCTTGATTCTGCTAATAAAGAATATCTGTTGAATTACAGCCTGTCCAGATGGCCATTGGGGAACGAATTGCCAGCAGAAATGTCTCTGTGACAACGGTGCCCGATGTGACCCATACAACGGCTCCTGCCAGTGCATGAGAGGATGGCAAGGCCCCCATTGCAAGGACCCTTGTCCTCATAACCGCTATGGTCAAGATTGTGCTGAAGAATGCCGATGTTTACATAATGGCACTTGTTTACATGTCAGTGGAGAGTGTGTCTGCCAGCCAGGATGGATGGGACCTTTGTAAGTATTCAAATCTCCTCTAGGTTATTCAGACAGTAGGTAGAGTCAGAATAGAATCTAAATTTTTTTTTTTAATAAAATTAAAAATTTGATTGCATAAATTCATTATTATAATCGTGACCTGTCATAATTTAAAATTGGATTAAGTTAATAAGTTAAATTTGAGGATGTCGGACTGGTGAACATTAATTTCTTTTAAAAAACGATGTTTTTCCACTCAGTCTGTTTTGACTTGTTTTCTGGTTTACAGATAATAATGGCCGTATTTGTAAACCAGAAAATAAATACCTCTCAAAAATGAATTTCTAGTAAATTTATTAACCTTGACCTAAAAACAAGTCAAAACAGACTGAATAGAAAAACATCGTTTTGTAAAAGAAATTATTAATAAGTTAAATACCAAAAATAATAAAAAAAAAATGACTTTTGACTTAGGTATTTTTTCACATAGCCTAATATAGATCTGATAACATCGCATTTAAACAATGAGAAATTGTGGAAAAAGGGAAAGCGTGAAACGCGTTTTATTTTATGTGACGTTGCCGCTCTGGTCTGAGTCACGTGACTTACTTATTTTAAATACGGCAGACTGACATTTTCGTCTTTCTTGTTAAAATATTTTTAAAGCCTTCGTCAGAAACTTTTGATTTTATTTTTAACGTATTCTACGGAACAGAATCCGGGACAGATACAATTTGAAAGATTGATGATGAGAAAATAAAGTTTTCTCGAAACGCTCATTAATTGTAATAAAATCGGAGGGTTTAATTTTTGGCTGCTCCTGCTTCCTTCCTTGTATTCTACGAAGGGGGAAGGGGGGGGCCCCCCCCCCCTTAGAATAAAATAGAGGTTCTTTTTTTGTTTTTTTATCTTTATGAGGAGTGGCTACATAATTCGTTATGTGTGCGTTTCGTCTAAATTCCCCATAGACTACATGTTAAATTTCAATTTTTTATTAATTAATTAAACGATAACCCGGAGGCAGTTCTGCTTCAAAATTTTATTTTATACATATTTGATAGTGATTAATAATTAGCTTTTAATCTTAATGTCCGAACAACCTTTAACTTTCTCTACCTTACCTTTTTTTTATTTTTTATTTTTTTTAAACATCATCTAATTCGATAAATTCGCTTCACCCACTTGCAAGCGTCCTACACAATAAACAAGTTGATCTGAGCAGCCCCCGCAAAAATGAATCATCTTTTTCTTTGAAATTCAAACACTTGCTAATCCTTATAATACATAAAATGAAATGATAGAAAAGTGATTTTTTTTATTAATTGCTCATATGTAATGTTGTTTTTTTCTTTTGATACAGATGCGAGCAGAAATGCCCATCTGGCACACATGGCGAGGAGTGTAAAAGTGTGTGTCGATGTCAGAATGGCGGAACTTGCAGTCCAACGACAGGCGATTGTTTCTGCACCGATGGCTGGATTGGACCTGTTTGTGCTAATCGATGTCCAGCTGGATTCTGGGGCCCCAACTGCACCCAAACTTGTGAATGTTTCAACGGAGCTGGCTGTCATCACGTCACGGGGGCATGTTCTTGCACGTCGGGCTTCTACGGAGACAGGGTAATCCAAAGCTCTCTCTTCCGACTTTCTCATCTTAAAGGACAAAAAGGAAATTTCTTGATTGATTACACGCGGTTATTTGATCTTGTCTTTCCTCTTCCTCTAAAGCAGTGGTTCCCAACGGTGTGCCGGCACCAAGGGTGCGGAGAATGCCTAAAGGGTGCCGGGAGATATTTAGATAAATAAAAAAATAAATAAATAAAGAGACGGAAAAAAATTTTTTGCTAAAAAAAGGTAAACTGATTTCACTATTCACGGGAGGGGAAAAAAATTTTCCGCAGGGAGGGTGCTCCTAGTGAGTAATGTTATTACCAATGCCCCTTTGGGGTGCCGTGGACTTCAAAAGGTTGGGAAACACCGCTCTAAAGAAATGGTTACAAACTTAGAGAAAAAAATCTGGTGTGACTGTTCGCTTTCGGTTGGTGTCATTTTTTTGTGCTGGGCTATATTTGATTGATTGATTAGTTGTTCTGGGGTTCTCTTTGACTGGACCTTCTAGATCAGATCTATTGTGCTCCCCCGATCTAGGAATGGTTCGAATTCGGGTGATGTTTACCCTGAATTCTTATGTCCATCCCTCAGGCCCTAAGTGCTGGAATTGGAGGGGATGTGTACTCCCTTTTGCTCCAGCAGAGACGTTCGACTTTGGTTGAATTTTTTCGGCAAGTTGGGTTCGAACTCGAGTGACATTTTACCTCGTATTACTAACAAGGGGACGGCCAAGTGAGTATATCACGGATTCGTTTGAAAAAAATTGAGGTGATACTTTGAGCCAAAAAAATTTTCACGTGTTTCGGCGTTTTACTCCATAGAGCCCTGATTGGCCAAAAAAAAATAAATAAATACCGAAACAATTTTCGCGCTTTCAAGTAGTTTCTGTTTGAAACATTACGTAACAGTCAGCTGTGGCTAGGTTGGTAGCGTCGCAGACTGGTAAGTATGTGGTCCCGGGTTCAAACGACGGAATAAGCAATTTTTTTTTTTAATCTTTTTATGTTATTGTAACAAACAATATATTTAAAACTGTTTCATATTTTTTTCATATTTTATTATTTTTTTAGTAATTAAATTTTAAAATTTTTTAAATATCCTTTATAAACTGCGCTAATTGTCGCCTACTTATTTGTTTTGCATGTTTTTATGACTTATATCACCCTACTTCGTGTGGGGTAAGTGTACAAGTAAATTAAAAAAGTAAGTTATCTATATTCGCTTGACTACCTAATTTCTTTTATTAAATATAAGCAAATAAATTTTTTATTAATATCACGTATTTATTTAATTAATGGATTATTTTATGCCTTCTTTATTTCTTAATATATTTATATAGTGTAATAAATGATATTTTCTTCATTAATTTAAATTAAATTTTAATTTTAAGGTAATAAATAAACTCGAAAAACAATTTTAACAAAATTTTAAAATTTAATTACTAAAAAAAATAATAAAATATGAAAAAAAAATATGAAACAGTTTTAAATATATTGTTTGTTACAATAACATAAAAAAGATTAAAAAAAAAAAAAAATTGCTACTCCGTCGTTTGAACCGGACCCATACTATCTGCGACCTACCAACCTAGCCACAGCTGACTGTTACGTAATGTTTCAAACAGAAACTACGAAAGCGCGAAAATTGTTTCGGTATTTATTTATTTTTTGGCAATCAGGGCTCTATGGAGTAAAACGCCGAAACACGTGAAAATTTTAGCTCAAAGTATCACCTCAATTTTTTCAAACGAATCCGTGATATACTCACTTGGCCGTCCCCTTGTAAGCCTCAGTATCCGATAAGCCACCTCGCCTCATTGGGCTATATTTAGTTGAAGCTCTTTTTTGACCAAACACAGACTACTTTTTTGGACAAAACGTGTATTTCCTTCAAAATTTTGATATCGAATTATTGACATGCATGCGATACTTTCTATAAATTAACATAGAGAAAGTAAATTGAAACTGAATCCCGTTCTTATGTTTTTATCAAATTGTTTTTTTTTTTTTAACATTTTTCCTCCGAATCAATATTTCTATATCTAATATAGTCTTAAGAGATATAATTATGGGAAATATACGGTTAGAAAGAATGAGTTTTCAGCTAAAGATTTCACCATTTATTTTTTTCCTACCATTTTATTTATTAGTGAGATTGAAGGGAAATTTTCCCCTCTGTTGGAATTTATGAACTAATTTTTAAAAATCCCTTTGGAAAAGGATTTAGTTACTGATCCTAGATTCTCATGGAGAATTTGAATTTCAATCCAAAATCCTGAATCAAATCGGAAAACAAAATGATGCTGGGCAATATTCATAAAAAAACAAAATTACATTTGACGTCAAGATATAATTAAAATTTACATGTTCCCTTTTTCATGGAGCAATTAGGGAAGGACTCTGGGGATTTACCTCCTTAGTCTAGGCAACTCTGCCTAGTCCATTTTCCACAGATCCAAAATAGGTGGCTCATACACGACCGAGCCAAGTAGGCCAGTTTGAAATTGGACATTTAAGGGTAAATAAAGGTTAGTCCCTTTGTAGCTTGTCACATCTGGGCCTCTTTTTACTTTCTCTTACCTATATGTATATACAAAATTGTTGCAACAATTTTGTCCCTGGACCTGAATGTATCGTATTTAAAAAAGCGCTTAGCATTGCTTGGGATATCTGTACAAGCATTTTATGTATATATACCCACCAATTGACAACTCTACATTTGGCTCAATGCATTGGCATTTGAGTGCATACTCTCGAAAATGGACTGAGGATGGCGTTATTTAATTAAAGCCGAAACTGTCTCCACTACTCTTGAGTTTCATTTCCGGGCTTCCCGCTCCCTCACCTATTGTTGACAAAATATTATCATTTAATTATTCCAATAATAATAATAGACAATAGTTAGAAAAGAAGCGTGCAGCCAGCTAGTCAGTCTCCACGAAATAAAACTCTCTGTTACGGAAACAGTTTCGGTTTTAATGATATATCTTTATATATAGCCTATATTTCTTCAAAACATAAAATATTTACATATTTTTAATAAATAATTAATACAAAAATACAAAAACATGGCCTATAATTAAAAACTCCCATAATAATAATATTGACATTGTCCCACGGGGTGGGGATTAAATTGAGTTAATTAATAAATCTGTTTACTTGTTTCAATATCGAGTCCCGCCATCTTCAAAAGTCAATAAAGTCAATTAATTCTAGACATAACATTATCATAATATTTACCCGAGAAAACTTCATAAAATATTTTTATTTTGATTCAATTTTCAATTCCTGATTTAAAAGGGAATATTTTTTAAATTAAGTTCACTTCTTCGAATAAAGCAGCTAATAATTTGTTTGCAGTGTCTTCAATCATGCCCTGAGGGGAAATGGGGCATCAATTGCACGGAAGAATGCCATTGCGAGCATAACGGCAGATGCAATCCCGTCAATGGTTCGTGTCAGTGCACCCCTGACTGGAAGGGCTCCACTTGCGAGGAAAGGGGTTGTCCAGATGGCTACTACGGCCCCAAATGCGACAAACACTGCGAGTGCTCTATTAATAATACTCATATGTAAGTTAAAAAACAAAACAGAAAAAAGCATCTCTGAGCACACACACACACGCTCAAAAAAAATATTTGCAAAATAAATGATGTAATTAAAAGAAAAACATTTTTTTTCCCTAAACAAAAAAAAGGATGAGAGAGAGTGCGAAATGTTTATTTAAAAAAAGAAAATATATGTCAAAAACAAATTTATCATCATATTTCTCCTTTAAGAAAGTTAAATATTTTTTTTTAAATTCTCCATGTGTTGAGACTGAAGCTATCAGACCAAGAAAAAGCATTTCTAAAAAAAAATCTGGTGTGACTGGCGCACAGCACACAACATTCCCTTCGATACGCGAATGTTGAGTTGTGCGCTTGTCACACCAGATTTTGTTGTGTCGAGATATATTTAGTTTCACATAGCCACTTTAGTTAACTTGACCACTTCGAGATCGTGGTTCTCAATAATATCACCTTCTCGTGATTGATTGGCGGTGGGGTTTTCTTACACGTATGTTCAATGCCAGCGCTAATAAAAAAAAAATAATACACTTAGATTATCGTTAACTGATTCTGAGGATGGCCAGACCTAGACCTCGGGCTGAAACTTTTAATTGAAATACGCAAATCTTGTTTTAAAATATTGTCTTGATTCAGGATTTGAACCCCCAAACACCCCCTTTGGTACGTCT
Source organism: Euborellia annulipes (assembly GCA_023213315.1). Taxonomy (NCBI): domain Eukaryota; kingdom Metazoa; phylum Arthropoda; class Insecta; order Dermaptera; family Anisolabididae; genus Euborellia; species Euborellia annulipes. The sequence goes on from JAKCPI010000163.1 coordinate 37,794, forward strand.
ATGCTTGGAGTTTAGCTACGCCACTGTCACTCACTTTTTTTATAGGTGGAGTGAGAGAGGCCTCCACTTGTCTTTATTTCTACCTTCATTGTTCTCACAAAAATCCTTAGATGACCCTTTCTATATGATATTTTAGTGTGGTCATTTGCAAAAATGAAAAGGGCTTTTGGATCAGATATCTTGAAAACATGCTTATATTTATTTATATGCCGTAAACAGGTATAAAACTAATAGTATAAATTTCTTTCGAATTCTTTAATCAGGCACTCTTTTTGTGAAACCCGGCCTCTAATGTTGAATCTTTCTATTTTCCAGGTGTCACCCGTTGACTGGTGTCTGCGAATGCAAAGCTGGCTGGAGTGGCGTCACGTGTTCTCGGCCATGTCCTTATCTCACATGGGGCAAAGGATGTCATAATCAATGCAATTGTAAAAACTATGCACAATGTTCATCTATCGATGGCACGTGTACATGCGCCGCTGGATTCCGTGGGAAAGATTGCAGTGAGACGTGTCCGCAAGGAACCTATGGCCAAGATTGTGCACAGAAATGCAACTGTCAGAATAGCGCTAATTGTTCAACAGAGACTGGAGAATGTTTCTGCACTCCAGGTAAAAAGGATTATTCTAAACAAAAAAAAGAAATTTTAAAATTTTTAAAAATTTATTTACTCATTTTTAGATTATCAAATACAGTAATAATATTATTCAACTTGAAAAAATTTAAAATTTTTCAAACTTTGCCAATCTAATATTAAACAGTGTATGAAGACAAATGATATTTTGCGAATACAATTCGATTGCAATATAAGCTGCACACATTACCGCTTAAGGGCCCAAATAAAAAAACAAATTGTCCGAGTAAATGCCAAATATTGGTCACCGAATACCCTTTTAAAGGACCCTTACACGGAAACTCTTTAGCACCCATCCCCGTATTTTGTATTGAACTCTCGCCGCACCTATTCGTTAATTTTACAATTATAGTAGCTTAGTTTAATGTAGAAAGTGGCTGTGTAGAATTGAATAAAGGTTGAAGAGGACAGCAGCCAGGCAGGATCCTCTATCAAATTAAACTCATTTTATGCAAAACGTTCATCTGAAGAGGGCATGATTAAATCGGCCGAAACGTTTTGCAAAAAGGAGTTTAATTTAATAGAGGCTCCTGCCTGGCTGCTTTCCTCTTCAACCTTTATTCTAAAGTAGCTTAGGACGTCTTCAAATCTAAATCCGGCCCTGCACTGTTTTGGCCAGCAAAATTAAAAACATCTTACCAACATTTAGTTCATTTCGTAAACAAATAATCGTTATTTAATGTTAAATATGTATTAAAGACAAAATGTTTATTTTAGAGTGAGGTGGATAACTGAGTATATCTTCTAGTAAGGAAAGAAGAAAAAAAGCAATTGCAGCTAAATTTATTTTGTTTATTAAGGCGCTTCATGCCGACGTTTGGGTCAGATATACGACCATCTTCAGGGCTGAAGTGTGTCAACAAAACTGCTCAAATAATTTAATGGTACAATTATATTTAAACTAGTTGAAACATAAATATGTTCCTCGTTCCAAATATTTGAACTATATCAACTAAGCGCGCCTGGTGCGCGTGATAGCTGTTCCAGTGTTTGATCGTTCCACATAGAGATAGTTATTCACAGTATTATATACAAGAAAAAACAGAAACGAACAGCGAGTTGGTGGATGAAAGAGTATATAGTATATGACAAGAGCACAGTCATTTTTTCTTCAATTCTGGCACAGGAACTCATTTCTCTTCAAGCAACTAATTTATTGTGATAGGAAGAACTTTTGCTTTTGAAAACCCGACACCAGATGGAACGGCCCACGTTCGAGCGTTCGAGCGTTCCAAAATGGTATCCATTTCGCGCGGCCTGATGTTCGTCGTCTTGGAGCGCGTAGTGGATACCCGACTTAAGACGAATGCTGATAAAATGTTCTTGTTTAGCGCCGATTAGAATCAAACATTTTGTCTGTTCCTGTAAACGTCAGGCTGGAAAATGCATTCATTCTTTCTTTTATGATAGAAATTGGCGAATTTCTCCTAAAGGCAGAGAAATAGAAAAAGTAACAAAAAAAACTCTCTAATACCAAATGAACTAATTCTTCATTATTTTAAGAATTAAATCTCATTTCTAACCCTTTTATTTAATTTTTCTGACCAAATCACAAATTTGAACTCGTGATTTGATTAGTTTGAGAATAAAAAAAATATTGCCCCTCAGGGGGTGCTCGAATGGTCCGATATTTGTCAAAAGCTTTTCAGTTTTTGGCAATTAAATTTAAATAAATTATATATCTATAAATAAATGCACAATATTAAGATTATTTTGGCAAAGTTGATAAAAAACATGACAATTTATTTAAATTTCCTTTAATCAGTAGCTAATAAATAATTTAAAAAAAAAAACATCTAAAATTGCATATATATAAAAACAAGCATGTATTTAAAAATTTTTTCCATTTGCACAAAAGCTTATATTAAATTCCTATATTCCCTATGTATACTGTATTTATTTATAACTGTTTAGATAAAATATTTGCATTGTCTGCTATGTTATTATATTTTCTTTTAATGATTATTTAGCTTATTTCTTTTTTTTTTTTTTGTGGTAAGGGGAGATTGTTGAAGTAGTAGCATGTTTTTTGAAGTTGAATGATGATGACGTTTCAAGGTTGGAAGGGCAACTTGTGCGATCGGCCCTGCGATCAAAATCAGTATGGACCAAAGTGTAATCAACAGTGCCAATGCTTCAACGACGCTGCATGCAATCCCCAAAACGGTCAGTTTGACCTACACACACTCACTCTCTCTCTCTCTCAGCTTCTTTTCTTCTTCACACTCCTCGATCCCCTCCCTTTTTTTAAAATCAAAATCAAAATGAGTAATAACGGAAATATCACATTCATGAATCATTTATTAAAAAAAAAAAATAAATGATGTCACATAAGAAGATATAATTATAAACAAATGTAATTGAATGATAACATTTCCGTTTAAAATTGTAAGATTTTTAATAATCTTGCGATTTTTTTTTCCCCATTAAATAAAAAAATTACTAAACATATTAAAGCATTGGGCATCATTCAGTTTTTTTTTTTTTTTTATCTCTAAGCCTGAACGCATACCAATTGAGCAAAACATTTTGCTCAATGATGTCGAATCATGTTCAATTGTGTTTTGTCTCCTCGGTGTGCATCGACCCATAGAAAAGCATTGAAAAAACAGTTTTAGGCAAAAACGTTTTTGCTCAATTGATGTGCGTGCGTTCAGCCTAAAAGGATGTTACGTCGATATCGCCATCCTCTTTTTTTCCACTGAAATAGAAACTGAATGATGTCCTGATTAAAATTAAAACTTTTAACCTATTAATCTTTTCTTTTTTTTAAATAAGATAAGCTAACAGCTATAATATACGCCACATCTAGGGTTTGGAAAAAACCGGGAAATTTTGAAAACGTTTTTCGGTTTTTACAAAGAGAAAACAAACCGGTTTTAAACCGGTTTTTTCAACATCTGTTTAGAACGGACCACTATTTTTGGAAGTTAAATTTGTATACAGCATAATTTAGAAATATATTATGGTTGGTACGGAAAAAGATCCCTTGACCCGTAGTATTAATATTAATACATGAGGCAAAATTCCTATCTCAAGAGACACCTTAATAAACAAAAAAAATGTTCCTTAAATAAATCAAGGGAAAAAAATATTCAAAACAATATTTAATAGAATAATTTTTTAATAACCGCGCCCCTGCCTGCGACGACCATTCATTGCCTTTTCTTAATTATGTAAAGAAAATTATTATTTTTTATTTTTTAAAACGCACACTTTTTTCCCATTCACACTCATGCACACACACCCATTCACACAGTCTTTTCGGCAACTTAGGTCATATAAGACTTGAGGATAACCGTTATATATATAATAATATCTATTGGGAGCCGTTTGGTATCCGAATGGCTTAAATAAAATCATTGAACTGCCTGGGGTCCGACCCCGCGACGTTCAGTATAGAAGGTAGGCACGCTAAATAGAAGGATGTATTATATATAAAATTATTTAAGTATTGGAAAAAAGGGAAAAAATATAGATAATTTATAATTTTTTTTTTTTAATTTGTTTAAAGTCTTTTTGGCATCTAAGGCCATTTAGAATCCCTATTTATTATATTTAAATGATTGATAGCAATTCAAATAAAATAAATTTTTTCGCTTGGGAAGGAAAGCGATCGAATACTGAAGAAAAATTAAAAAAAAACGAATTCGGTTTTTGGGAAAAACTCGTTTCTCGGTTTTTGAAAATTAAAAAAGATAGGTTTGGTTTAGGTGAAACCTAGCCACATCTATGGGTGAAAATGTTATTAGGACGAAAAAAAAAACTAGAATGCAATAATAAAACGAATTCTTTATTTATTTATAAAAATTACAACGTTTCGGTCACTCATTTCGTGGCCTTCCTCAGAAACAATTCAGCTTAAGATCACAAAGAATGTCAAAATCCCAGGCCACAGAATGAGTGACCGAAACGTTGTATTATTTTACAAAAAAACAAACCAAAAGAATAATGTCTTTTATGAATAAAAGGCAGGGATCACTGAAAATGTTTTCTTTTTTTTTTTGACTGATCAGAGGTCATTTCAACTTTTTCTTGGGGGAGGGGCAAATTTTTTTTCTTGGGGGTGGGGGGTGGGGGGGGGGTTTCTTAAAATTTACTTACAAATAGGTATGTACCCAAATTTGGCGAAAAGATATTGAATTTAATTAATTGTATATATTTTGAAATATTTTATTTAGAATAATATAAAATTTTATAAAAGTCTAAGCCCTTGGGGGGGGGGGGGGGGGCAAATGTCAAATGAAGCATTTAAGAAAAATTAGAATGATAGACAGGAAGAGAGGATGTCAGCCAAAAGGAGAGCCTCTATCGAAGACGTTTCGGTTTTAATTAAATAAATCCATCATCAGCTATTAAAAGATTATTGGCAATCTCAAGGTGTACACCAACAACTCTATCTACATCTCAATGGTGTACACCTTGAGATTGCCAATAATCTCTTAAGAACTGATGATGAATTTATTTAATTAAAACCGAAACGTCTTCTAAGTGATTTTATTTAAGCCATTTGGATGCCAAATAAAATCTTATATGGCCTAAAAGACTGAGTGCATGTGTGTGTGAATGGAAAAAAGTGTAAGCGTTAAAAAAAAAAGCCTCAAGATTGAAATTAAAAAATTTCTGCGCCTTCAAAACAAGACGTAGGCAACCGGTTAACCTAAGGCGTTGTTTGGTCGAGTCGTTCAGGGGGCGAAAGAGAAGAACCAATAAATCTTTGTGATTTATTCTTTATTTTCAATATAAAACAAAATGTATATAGTAGCACAAATTATAAGTCATGGAGCGTGTCATTTGAGTCATCAGCCTTGAGTTTGGCCCTGGTGGTCATGCCATCCAAGGTCCCGTTAATCTCCCATGGCTTTGTGTGCCCAACGAGGCAAATGTCAAATTCATGCCTCTATTTATATTTAAAATGACCACAGGTCATTGTTCTGGGGTATTTAAAAAAAAATTGTTTTTTTTTTAATAATTATTGTAGATTATTTTTATTTAATGTTATTCCGCTCGGGCTTAGCATTAATAAAGAAGTGAACGAGTTTTCGATTAAGATTTTGTATTTATTCGCTTCGGTTTTGTTTATTATTTATTTTCACAACAATCACGCCTAACAATTATCAACTCACTCATCTCTGCTTCCTTGATTGCTAACACTCTACAAATGTGATTGCGGGACCTCTTGTCGGCGAATACTGGCTTTTTAGTCGAATTAGGTCAAAAATATCGATTTTCGGGGTTCGATTGAATACGATTCTTAAATATTTCCTTAACAGGTTTCTTCGGTAATTTTAGCGATGAGAATCCGATTAATATTACAAAATAATCGACCAAGAGTTTTTCATTGTGTTTAAAGGCGTTTTCCTCAAAATCCCGTTTTTTTATATCTGTAACTTTGAAAGGCTGCAACTTTTTTTTTTTTTTTTAGTTTTTGAGATATCGTGGTCTTGGGCTTAAAGTGTTCAGGAATTTAACCTCTACAATAAAATATCAATATCACAATTTGTAAAATTTCCGACATGAGGTTCCTTTTCACTTCCCGCATCACAAATGTAAAGTGAGATGACAAAAAATAGATTTCCCCCCCCATGAGGGTCTTCTTGCAAGACGGAGAATCGAATTTGACATTGCGTTCGTATCATCACTAAAATAAGAGAATAAGAAATTGCAAAATGAAGAAAAGAATCCCTTTATTCTTTTATTTCTTGGCCAACATTTCGGGTTTGACCTATCTTCAGAGCTGGGATTCAGCTTTGAAGGCGCTTCTCGCTCTCATATATGAGAAACGTTTCTTTACCCTTTTTGATACTCTTGTATATTATGGCTGTTGGTTAAAAATGCTAATATAATAATAATTGATAATAAATTGAGTGTCTGCTGGTGTTCGTAGGCTCGTGCACGTGTCCCCCGGGCTTTACTGGCGAGACTTGTCAGCGCCGATGCGAGGCTGGCTGGTTCGGTCATGGGTGCAATAACGTTTGCAATTGCCACGATAACAATAGTATCTCTTGCGACCCGACTACTGGCAAATGTATCTGTAAACCTGAATGGCAAGGTAAACTAACATTTATTTTTTTATCTCTTTGCTATTAATGCGATATACTCTTCTTCTTCACACACGCTTTTTTTTTTTTTATTTCGAACGGTGAGAGAAAAAATAATGAAAATTTATAAATAGCATCATCTTGAAGCTTTTTGTTTGCTTGGGCCTAATTTATTGGAATTAATCTGTAAATAAATAATATATTTCGTTATTTTTCTCAACCTCCTCTAACATTTTAACTCCTTTTATCAATTAAGTTCTTTGTAAATTCAAAAGTTGCGTGTTTTTGAGAGTAATATCATTTAAAAAAAAAAGGAATTTTACTGCTCGTTTGATCTTGATAATATATATAGCTAATTACAACAAAATAAATTGATATTTAGATTTTATTGGCGACTGCCAAAGAGTTTAGTCTCTTAGCCATCGTCAGGCCTCAAAACTTTTCGTTTCCTTCACCAGACTTTTTATTTTCTCAATTCTATGATGTTTTAAGAAGAAAATTTGTTAAACGGGATGGCTTTAAAGGTTCTTGATGAACCAAAAAAGAGTTACAAAAATTACTCTCCGTGTGTTACATATGGATACTCATACCCATGGGCGTAACTAGGGAATTTGACTGGGGGGGGGGGGCATGGAGTGAGATGGAGACCTTAAAGGTGAATAATTCGAGTTGCCTCATATTTTTACGTTTAATAAACACCAGGTCGTTAATAGGTTTGCTGTACTTGTTGATGTTAAAAAAATCACACCAAAGACAACTCCAATTATTTACCTTTAAAATCCTCGATTGCCCTGACATACAAACTATAAACCTGGTGTCTTTTTTTCTATAAAAACCAATTTATTATTTATTTTAACCAATAGTTTTTTTCATATTAGACAAAGAACTCAGGAAAATGTTTAAATAAATCCTTTCTTTAGATTTAAGCTCACTCTGGTGGAGTTACTTGACAAATCAATTGATTTAATTCTTCTTTTCTCGGATATAAGGCCAACTCACTCTCTTGTTTGCTTGTAACAATTATTTTAGAGATCTTGTAAATAATCCCCAGGGCCGTAAAAAGCTTGTGCTAGGGGTTAAAGTTTCGCTTCCAGCCCCGAGCAATGAAATTAATATTGATCACTATCTCTATATATAAAAATAATCAGACAATAGAAAATTCTTTAGATTTATTTGAGCATCCGAGAATTTTCAATTTAATATAACTCGTAACTCTTAATAACGCCAGAATTTACTTTATATTCGTGGGGGAGAGGGTGGGGGGGGGGGGGGGGCAGGAAAAAACTCTGGCTTTTCTAAAGTAGATGATTAATTTGTATTTTGTTTGTTTGTTTAGGTGTTCGATGCGAGACTCGTTGTCCAACCGGCTATTACGGAGAGGATTGTAGTCGCCAGTGCGAATGTATGAACAACAGTTCTTGTGATCAGGAGACAGGCCAATGCCTTTGTGCTCGGGGCTGGGAAGGGCCCAATTGTTCTGTGCCGTGTCGCGAGGGTTATTACGGCCTGGGATGCAAGCAAAAGTGCCCGGAAATTACTTACGGTAAAACAGGTGCTCTATCCTATATTCTTTGATTTTTATTTGATTAGATATATTTCCTCTTACTTTACTTTATATATATAAATGGTGAGATTGGAAATCATGCTTTAGGAGATTGATGATCAAAGCAACTAAAACAGCCATTTAATGTGAAGAGATTTAATTTGATTTTTAGGCATTTTTATATATACCATTCGCATTCCAGTCCTGGGATTTGTATTTTATTTTGTGGGAGGATTTTTTTCCAGTCCTTTGAAAATGCAATATTGAATCCCTGTCAATTAAACCTATAATTTTAATATTATTGAGTAAGAATCCAAAATATATTGGGTTAATTTAGATCCTCTGGGCTTCCCGGAGAGGGAGAGTCTTACATTTTGTACAAAATAATATACGTATAGTTGGAAAGGTTTTTCCAAGGTTTTTGCTTTGCATAGTCTCTTAATCTTTAATACTGCAACTTGGGGATGTTTCAGCTATAGGCCTTCATCAGCCACGATTGCTTATAGGGTCCGACCGAAACAAGATTTTCAGCCGAAACAGAATATTCGGCCTCGATCTTAGTTTCGGCCGAAACCGTAACCGAAACTTGTATTTCCTATAAAAAATTCATATCATTTCACCTTTTTTTTTTTTTTTTGAAATTTTTCCGCCCTGAACACTAAATTTTTTTCTCCCTCAAGTGCAAATAATTTGACCTTTTTTTTTTTGCATGCGAGTCTCCAGGTTTCGGCTACTTTTTGGCCGAAACTGGCCGAAACCGAATATTCGGTCGGTTCCTAATTGCTTATTCATAAATAATGAAAATTAGCGCCACATTAACAACATGTTCCCCTTAATCAATATTCTGTTAACACTTGTTTGAGAACTTTTGCCAAGAGAGCTCCCATGTGAATGTCGCTAATCTTTATTATTTATTATAATTCTTTGAATAAGCATTCGTGACTGACGAAGGCTTACATTTGCGGCCGAAACGTCTCAAAGTTACGGTTCCTTTTCTCATCCCCCCGTGCCCGGTGACTTAAACATCTTTTTTTTTTTTTATTCAACTCCTCATCTTTGTTATTTGTTCAAATTTTAGTTTTATTTGGCTTCACAAACCCCAGGGACCGAAAGGAATAAAGCGTTAATTTCAATTCTTATTAAATCCCTCTAATAAGAAATCATTCCTGAGAGATAGAGCATTGGCTTCTGATACCAAAGGTCGAGGGTTCGCGTCCCAAAATATGTTTCAATTGAATTGATTTCCAATCTAATTAAAATAAATAGATTATAATAGAGGATTGGAGATATCAGCCAAATTGGAATTATCTAGGTCCAATAAAACTCCCAGAATAAGACGTTTCGGCCTGAATTTATTTGGCCATCTTCAGTTATTGGGAATTATACACCTACAAACCAGGATTTGTCAATTTTAGAACTAAATATATGTCGACACAAAAAATCTGGTGTGACAAGCACAGAACACAACTTTCGATTACCGAAAGTTGTGTGTGTGTGCGCCAGTCACCAGATTTTTTAAGGAGACCATGAACCCCCCTCTGACGAATGATGCACATCACCTAATTGAAACGTTGCATTTTATTGGTAAATTAGGATGAATTCAGGATTAAACCGGTTTGATCCTTTATCAACAATAAATAATTCAAACATGTTAATTTATTTCAGATTAAAATTAATATTAATTCTTCCTGTTTGTTCAAACTACAGGGTGGGGGAGATAATCAATTTTAAGTTTTTTTTTTTCCCTTTTGTATAATTAATAAACTTTTTCTTTTTTTTTTTCCAATTCATTATTAATTAATTGATTATTACCCTGCAGGGAATCGAACATGCGACCATGTGACTGGAGATTACGTCTGCCGTGCTGGCTACATTGGCATCACCTGTGAACATCCCTGTCCTACTGGCAAATTTGGCCTGCATTGCCTTAATTCGTGCACCTGTAAAAACGGAGCTGATTGCCACCATGAGACTGGTAATTAATTTTGTCTTTTTATCAACGTTGAGAATCTGTTTTCTTCTTGTGTTGAACATTTTAGGGATTGATTTCTTCATTTGTTAATTTCACACATTAAAGAATTAAGACTGAAAACGCAAGGTGATATGTTTCAATCAATTATTTAGTACCGTGTGCAGTGGGGGAGGCAAAATTTTTTTTTCTTAAAATTTAAGTATCTCACATTTGGCCAATTATATTTAATTTCATTAATTTTTTACACTTTATATTCCCGTAGATATATTTTGAAGTATATTATTTCGATAAATATAAAACATCTTCAAAAGTGATAGACAAATCTTTGCATTTATTGACTTTTGCTACACGGTCTAGAATTGGTAATAAATAAAATAATGTTCAGTCGAGATTTAAGTTAAGATGTGTTTATTTCATAGGATTTAAAAAGTACATTAGATGTTTTTTGCTCACAATCAGTCTTAAATCTGTACTAGTTTTTAGGTGTCAAAATAATAAATTTAAAAAAAACAATTTATTTTCAGAGGTTTTTATTTGGATTGGTTTACAGACTCGACCAAGCTAACTTTTTCGGTCCCTCAGCCGCCAGGCCCCATAAATAAATATCTCTGAAAATGAATTTTTTTTTTTAAATTATTATTCTGACCCCTAAAAACTAGTCAAGATTTAAGCCTGAGTAAAAAAACATCTAGTTTTGAAAAGATTAATTTTCACCAGTCCGACGTGCCTTGAGCCTTCGGAAGTGTTGTCTTTAGATTTTTTTTCAGGCAGATTCAGATTTTTTTTAGGCATTTCTATTTAAGCCATCTGGTATCCAAATGGCTTAAATAAAATGATCGGACTGCCTGGGGTCCGAACCCGCTATGTTTGGTATAGGAGGTAGGCACGCTACCTACTATGCCAGACCCGGGGGCTTGTCTTTAGATTAGATATAAAATAAAATACATTAATGTATATTTTGTTACCATGGCAACCATTTCTTCTATCTTTCCTATGAAGTACAAGAGTAAAGTGGTCTTCAGAAGATTTCAATGGCAAAATGAGAATATACAGTGGAAAAGAGTAAATACAGGTGCAGCAAAGATCTTATAGACTCTCACGAAACATTGACACTCGCCTGTTTTTATAAAAAAATATACATGTGCACAAATTCGTGCCACGATAACAATGGCAACTTTGTGCCTAATTAGTTTATAAGCCAGGATAGACAAATAAAATTTTGTCCGAAACGTCTCCCTTTCGGCATTTGGCTCTCTTTATTTGCTGCACCCGTACTTGCTCTTTTCCATTCCATAACATCAACAGCAACGTATCTTCAACTTATGAGAAAATACATTTTAAAGAGCATCTAAAAATAATTGATTTTTTAATTTCAATCAAAATCGTTGGAGCGAATTTTGAGAAAATCAAAAAAAAACTGAAAAATTTCATCAGTAAAGTACTAGTACTCTTTGGCCTATTTTGATCAGAAGCTTATTTTCCCGCCCTAGGTGGGTGTCTAACTTAAATATAAAATTTCAACCTAATAGCTCAATTCCTTCATGCTTTAAATTGAACACACACAGGCAGACCATGTTGCGAAAACTTCCTTTTTCGATTCAGGGGACCTCAAAACGTGAAGATCCATCAAAATCTCGACATCGAATTTTTGACATGAATCCAATACTTTCTCTCATATATAGAGGTAAGAGAAAGTAAAATTGAAAGGGAGAGTTTTGTAAACGGGGGGAAATATAGAAGAAAATTCCACAAAACGCTGAGAGGGAGGAAAGCAAAGAGTAGAATATCAATCAACGCTGGTCGGGTGGTCAAGATAACTAATAAATCCAAGAGAAGCTATTCAGGCAGAGTTGATTTAGATTGCATCTATCGATTAGGATAAGGATGTCCGGACCTGAATTTTGGTGCCAACGACCCCCTTGCGTTTTTTGTTTTAATTTATCCATGTTTCAACTAGAGCCTACGGTTGGTTATACAGTTTAAATATAATAAAAATTTTGTTTTTAGGCAAATGCAGTTGTATGCCCGGCTGGAAAGGAGAGAATTGCACAGTGCCTTGTGATCCAGGCAATTATGGAATGAACTGTTCACAACGCTGCAAATGTCAAAATGATGGCAAATGTAGACGCAACGATGGCGTTTGTCGATGTGCACCTGGATGGATAGGCCAACACTGTTCAGAAAGTAAAGAATTGCTTGTTTTCCTCATCTCTAAATAAATATTATTAATAAATGAATATTCAATTCCAGTTTGTCCAGAGGGTTATTACGGCGATCAATGTATGCAACCGTGCCAGTGTAAAAATGAAAATTTCATGTGCCACCCAGCTGACGGTTGCATTTGCAGGCATGGCTTTAAAGGTACCGAGGCTTAAATATTCAATTAGTTTATTATTTCTAATTTTGATTTGTTTTTAGGCCCCAACTGTGAAAAAGAGCAAGTATCCCCGATTGTCCAGCCTAAAGGGGACACGAGCTATGGATTTGTAGCTGCTGGCGTCGTCGTGGCGTTGATTCTTGTCGCAATCATCGTCGCTCTCTTATTCTATTATCGGCGGCGGGTGGCGAATCTTAAAACGGAAATTGCTCATGTCCATTATATAGCAGATCCTCAAATCCCTCCAGGTAGGCCTATATAAATTTCAGATGGATATTTATGGGCAGAAGCAGCCAATAAATAGACTCTGTATGCAGCAGGTTCGATCATCGGAGAATTGGAATATAATTGCACAGAGTTAGTCAGTGTTAGTTAAAATTTGGCATATACATTGTTGTTTCGTCATCAAAACATTACAAATGTATGACAAAAATATTTTACGATGGTTACACTGGTGAGTATTATATATCAATAAAAACCATTGTTAAGGCAGAAAAAAAGTCTCAAACACATAAAATTTAAATTTATTATAAAACAAAAAAAAATATATATATATAATAACAAATAACAATTAAATAGTTTTTTTACTTTCTCTTACCTATGTATATATGTAATATATATATAGAGAGAAAGTATTGGATTCATGTCAAAAATTCGATGTCGAGGTTTTGATGGATCTTCACGTTTTGAGGTCCCCTGAATCCAAAAAAGTGGTTTTCGCGACATGGTCTGTCTGTCTGTGTGTCTGTGTGTCTGTGTGTCTGTGTGTCTGTCTGTGAACAAAATATCTCAAGAACGAAAAGAACTAGGAGGTTGAAATTGTATATTTAAGTTAGGCACCCCCTGGGACCTAACACGAAGCTTTTGAACAAAATCGACCAAAGAGTACTAGTACTTTACTGATGCACTTTTTCAGTTTTTTTCGATTTTCTCAAAATTTGCTCCAACGATTTTTTTTAAAATTCAAAAATCAATTATTTTTTAGATGCTCTTTAAAATGTATATTCTCATTTTGCAATTGAAATCTTCTGAAGACCACTTTACTCTTGTTCTTCATAGGAAAGATAGGAATTTCTCCTATGGTTGCCATGGTAACAAAATATAAATATTTTCCCAACTTATAAATTTTACATCTTGAATTCAAATGTACCCTACTGTCGGTAACTAAATATATCTCAACACAAAAAATCTGGTGTGACAAGCACAGTTCACAACTTTCGATTACCGAAGGTAAGAGAAAGTTGTGTGCTGTGCGCCAGTCACACCAGATTTTTTAATTAATTAATTCTAGGTGTTTAATTAACAAAAGCAAAATATGGAAGTAATTACGCTTGTAATGCGTATTAAGTAATTATACAAGAAAAAGATATTTTTATTTAATTTCTTTTCAAAAGTTCAAGAATTCTTTAATAGGTTTTAATATGGTTAATTAAATAGGAAGAAAACCAAAGAGAGGTAGAATGAAATATATAGAGAATTGGTTCTACTCATCGGACGACGGGAGACAGCAAGGCCGAGGTTCCACGTTGATTGAAGATCTCTTTTCGTTATCGAATGGAACGAAAGAGCTGGGCGATGAATAGTGTCACCAAATTCAAGGGATGGAGACGGCTGAGTATATTTTTCAACCTTCCACGAACAGATAGATAGATAGGATGCAATGCCGATATACTGCAAGTTCGCCAGGGGTGACTTGTGGTCGGCAGTGGAGAGCCCAGAGGTTCGAGAATGCACGCGAGATGAGTGCAACTCGACGAAACAAAATGGAATTAAAAGGAGGCGGGAAGCACACACGTGCAGGCAACGAAGATGGCCAAGATATGAAAAATAGAAGGCTCATTTCGAGGGTAAATAAAAAAAATAAAAAAGAAATAAATTGAAATTTGACAAATTTAAATGTCATTAAAATAAAATAATTTAAAATTCCCTAAATGTGGCGGATGTTTTAAAAACTGCCGTAACAACCATCGTAAAATATTTTTGACCTGGGAAAATATTTTGATGACGAACCAACAATGTATATGCCAAATGCTAACTAACACTGACTAACTCTGTGCAATTATATTCCAATCTAACAACTGATGATGGTTCTTAAATAAAAGGAACCGAAACGTCTCCGGTGATTGAATCTGCTGCATACAGAGTCTATTTATTGGCTGCTCCTGTCCATAATTATCCATCTATACATCTCACAGTCACTATTCCGAACATACCTATATAAATTTTATAATTTATTTATTTCAATTTTTTCTAGATCGACATCACTTTGATAATCCTGTTTATTCGTATCAAATGGGCCCACGGAACGCAGAGGAAGGTGTTTTATTAAATAATGTTCATAAAATACGCAACGATTTAGGCTCGAAGAATAATACGAATTTGGAAAGGCAGAAATTAGGTGCGCATCTTACGTCAGCGGATGAAGATGATGAGGGAGAAAACAGCGAAAAAGGTCTTGCTTTATTTATTAATATATAATTAGAGGGAGTTAAAATAGAAAAACTGTTCTTTTTCAATTTCAATACGATAGAGATAGAGAAATGGAGCGATGATACATCCTAAATATAATTAGAATTTTTTAAATAATCTATATATATATACAGTAATTTTGAAATGGCTTCTATCTTGAAAAAATCCTCTCCATTTAGAATTAAGGAATGTTATATACAAAAGAGTAACGATTTATTATCATTTCATATTTTTATAAATATAGGCCAGATATATGCTATAGGGGAACGGCTGTTAGACTAGGCTGCCATCTTTTGCAAGAATGCTGAACTATTTGACACATAATTTTTAAATATATCTACTAAGCTTATTTTAAAATTTTCTTTATTAATATGTGATTAATAATAACATTAAATTCATTTTTAAATTAAAAAAAAAAATTTAAGATTATTGGGACAGATTGTTTTTTTTGTATTTGCTTGATAACAAAAAAATTAATTTTTTTTAATAAGTCATTAAAAAAATTATAACTTTCTGCCCCAATAATCCCTTATGTAAAAAAAAACCAATTTTAGGTATTTGGAGGCCTCTTAAATTAATATTTGCCCCGATTGTTTTTAGGTGCTTATGGTTTAACTTACGATCATCCAGCATCAATGAAAAATCGGGCAGCAGACGCCGGCAATCCGAATCTGAATGTCTATCATAGCATAGAAGATCTGAGAAATGGTGATAAGAAAGTGGAGCATCTCTATGATGAGATAAAACAAAAAGAAGAATTAGATCGTAAGTGTCACGTGCAGCGAGTGAGTGAGCGCCTTGAGACAAACAATTTTATTTCTGCCTTTTAGAATTAGAATACGATCATCTCGATTACAGTCGACCAGGGACTTCCTTAAAGCCGCATTACCAACGAATGGCAAACGGCTTTGGGCCAACAAAAGACCAGCTGAGTGGCGGCAGCGGCGGCGGCGGCGGCGAAGCCGGTTGTGATCAAACGACGACATCTACGACTAAACAGGACCAAGAGGAGGGGTCGTCGTGAATTCAACAGAGATAAGCTCACATGACTGACTAGTCCCCCCCACCCTCCCCTTTTTTTTTTTCTTCTCATCTCATTTTTTTTTTTTTTAATGATCTCGGATTTCGATCGTTTTTTGTTTCGAGATCTTTTTATTCGTTAACGTGCTTACTAGTCACTTAAACAAAAATAAATAATTTTAAATTAAAAGAAATATGGCGGTCCTAGGAGGGGGGGGGGGAGGGGGGGGGGCGTCAAATTCCCGATTCAAATTACGTAGCATTAGTAAAAAAAGTGATGGCTGTTGTGAAAGAGGAATGAATATTTCTCTTTGGTGGCGTTCCACAGTGACTGGGATCTCATTAAATTTCTTAATATTCCTTATCGGTAGAGATTGTGTATCGCTTCCATTCAGTACTGCCCAGGGCCGGAACTAGGAGATTTTGTAGGGGGGCAAAATTTAATTTGCCGCCCCCTCCTTAAAATTTTCTATACAAAATTTTTTTAGTAAATCTTTCTTTAATTGCCGCCCTCTGATATCTGCCGCCCGGGGCACACGCACCCACTGCCCCCCCCCCCCTAGATCCGGTCCTGGTACTGCCAGCCCTTTATTTTGAAATTTCATAATAAATTCCTTTTAAAGTAAACGAAGCCAAGTAGGCTGAGACGATTGAATTAAGGTTATGGAGAAGAAAAAATTTAAAATAATTTATTTGCAATGCCTTTCCTCAGTGCATCAAATTATACGATTGTGGAGCGTTTTACAAACTCATAAAATGCATGAGAAGCCATTCTATATATGGTTAAGATACAAGGGCGGATCCAGAGGTGTTTCTCGGGGGGGGGGGGTAATCTGGTGTGACTCGTCGCACAGCACACTATTTTTTTTTTTAATTTCGGTAATTTAAAAGCACATTCTGTACTTGTTTGCCAGAATATAAATACACATCAAATTTTTAAGTATTAATTTTAAAAATTTTACATTAAAAATAAATTTTTTTGAGAAAAAAAAGGTATTTTTTTCGAATCTCGAGGGGGGGGGTAATTACCCCCTTTACCCCCCCCCCCCCTCTTGTTGGGATAACAGGAGAAATATGATACAATTATTTGTGCATGTTTTACTCATCAGATGTTGTCCGATCCATAGATAGAATGGCTTCTCAAGCATTTTATGAGTTTGTAAAACGCTCCACAATCGTATAATTTGATGCACTGAGGATGGTTTGTGAAGGCATTGCAAATAAATTATTTTAACGTGGAAAGCATTCGCTGATTTTTTCTTCTCCATAACCTTGAAATTCCTTTTATGTTAAAAAACCTTTAAAAAAAAATCTCGACATCGAATTTTTGTCATGATTGCAATATTCTCTCTCTATATATTTCATATATTGGGTAAGAGAAAGTAAAAAGGTAAAATGATAGATAAATGGTAAATGAATAAATTTTTGAATTTTGTATAGAAAAATGGTTCTCCGGCCTTTTTCGGTCGAAATCTCCTACTTTTTTCGGAAATCTTGGTTGGCAGCACTGCTTAACGTTTTTACATACCTTATTTATTAAAAAGGAGAAACTTTGTCTAACCTTATTCTTTTATCACCTGGGATAATACTAGGAATCGAGGTTGAATTTTAAAAAAAGAAAATTATTTTTGAGATGTATTAAAAAAATGAGGTTTGTCCACGGGATTTTTTGGATTTAGATTTTATCACCCAGTCGGAGTCATCCCCATTTTAAGGCACTTAGGCCACCTGGGATGAGATTTTCTCCCACTTGCCTACCCTAAAAGAAGATTTCGGCATTGTTGAATTATATGCAGCAAGCTGGATTCGAACCCGAGTCGTGTTGAGATTTCAGATCCGTAATCCACAGCTTTCCCGGCTTAGCTTCTTGCCTCCAGGTTTGTCCACAGTCTGCTTTTTTCTCTTTTTGGTTTAGAATTCCGTCGTCCTGCTAAAATTGAAATGAGGAGAGGGACCATTGGCTCTTATAGACTTATCTGTGTGCCAAGGGACCGTCGACCTGGAGTTGCTCTCGCATCAGCACTCTCAAATTGTGTATTAGATCTTTCGATTGGCTTTGCCAGTCCCTTGGGAAACCAGATCTCCACCTCAAATGGACGATGTTATGCATGAAGAAACCAAGCGCCATTAACCTAAATCTGAGATAAAGGGCATTTCATTTGCACAAGTGTAAACAAAACCAATGAATTTTTTTCTTGTTTTATAAAAAAAAAAAAAAAGTGCACAGAGAAAATGTTGGGATTTAAATAAAGAGGTAGATCTTCTTTTTCCTACAAGATTGGGTCTTGACTCATTTCACCGGGGGAGATTTCGGCGATGTTGGATTATTAAACGCAAACTCGATTCCTCTTGGTTAAAATAATTAAATCAAAGATTTTCCACAGATGTTTAGGTTTTTTTTTTGACAAGCTCTGAAGTATTACATGTGTCAAAAAATATAGGAAAGCCCCCCCCCCCCCCCCCCCCCGCCACAAACAAAAGTTGAAATGACGTCACTGGTCTGATATATATTTCTTTTTAGTTTTTCGTTGCAATTCTCTCAATACTAGAATTAATTTTTTGTAAGCTATACTGCCTCCCCCTCCCCCCCCCCTGGGACAATCAGCGTATTTTTTTTCTCTCCCCTCCATGTGGACGGTTTAGAGCCTCTGATATTTAAAAAAAATAATTTTATTTGTTTTAGTGACTTTTAAAGTGCAATTCCTATGCAAAGATTCGATTGGCTGAGATTCTCGGTGCAACGCGGAAATAATAAATAAAATAAAAGGCGCGTCTTGTCGTTGCAGAGGAATTGCACCTTTTTACGAGATTCTTTTTATCCACCCTCTTTTCCCCTTCATTTCTTAACGACATTCCATTTTAAACGGTGCTTTCCTTCTCTTTTTTGTTCTTCCTCTCATTTTCTTCCAAGTATTCATTTGAATAATAAAAAAATAAACTCATTTTTATCTCTCTTTTTTGAAATTCTATTAGAAACAAATGAATGCTCAAAAGAAGACATTTTAATGTAAGCAGATGAATGAATGTTCGTTTAATCGATTGCGTGTCTTTTTCTGTGTGCAATTTCTATTTTAGTTTATTTTCCCTCTCTCTACTTTAAACGAAATCTTTTTGCAACTTTGAATAATAAAATTAGCGCAACGAAATTCAATCAATTTTTATATGTGAAAAACTTTTATATTAAAGCGTTAGATTTCGACGAGACGTTGGCTCTAGATGAAATATTTGTATTAATTCTTAGCCTTGTCAGTCATCGACTAGAACCCCTCGCGGGCAACCCTGGTTAAGAACCACTGTATTAAATAATATACTAGGTGATATGTTTTTATTTGTGAAACAATACACATTAATTATAAATTGTGAAGATGACAGTAATAGCGAAATAAGTGGATTATTTCACTAACAAAAACATATCACCTAGTATATATTCAAATAAAAAACACTCAATTTTAAATTATTTATTGTATTTTTTATAAATTTTATTTATAAATCAACTTGGCGTATCATCGGAAGTGATTTCTCAACACACCAAGTTCTGATTTATTTAATTTGAAACAAATAACTGAGTGTTTTTTTTTTTTGTATATTTTAATTGTTTCAACGAAAATCACAGTAAATTTTATTTTATTCAATTTAAACGCCTTCGGGTCTCTGAGGATGGCCTAGATCTGGGACCGAAACGTTTTTAAAAAAATATAGTTAATTATAAGGAATTAAAAAATGGAGTCAGTTTCGATCGAATAAAAACAAACTCCCGATTGAAGGCAACGTTTCGGTTTTGCCATCCCTCATCAGACGCTAGATTGCCGATAAGTGAACAAAACATTCAATTCCAATTAAACAACAAATCCATCTAGAGGAGGGTCCTTCTATTCTTGTTGCAATTTCTTTGCGCTGATTTTGTGATTTCTCATTTATAACGAGAGCCGTAATGGTGCAATTTTACTTTATTTTTTCCAAACTCAAAGAAAATGAATTATAAATATTTAATACAAGGATAAATTATTGTGATATAAATATAAATATGATAGGATATTTAAAAAAATAAAAAAAAAAACTTTTTGATTAAAAAAAAAAAGTGGCGCACTTTGGAAATTTCAAAAAATGTTATTATTATAAAATTATAAATATTTTCTAATTATATTGCAGTTAGAAAAACATGGAACGAAAATTTAGCGTGGAGAGAAAGACATGAGGAAGGTTTAATGTTGTTATCGAAATCATTTCACTTATTTGCTAAATTAAAACAAAAACGATGTTTAAGGTCAAAAGATAAAAAAAATGAATGAAATTTTCAAAGTTCTCCACTTTTATTGCGGACAAGTGTATTATATATATATATATATAATGGTGTGATTAATATTAAAAAAATATTCATTTATCCTGGAGAGAAAATTTATCATTTTATATAATTTATTATTATTATTTAAAAAAAAAAATATATATAAATTTAAAGAGAATATCGCTGTCAAAGAGAAAATGTTAAAATTTAATTTTTAATCAAATCAGAAAAAAATCTTTCTAATTAGCAGTGCAAAGGGTGGATAGGTGACCAAAAGTGAATTTAGGGTCGTCAGCGGCGGCGATACCCGAAGTAATGAGAATCAAAAACACGAAAATACCACCTAGAAACCTATTTGCAGCACAGAAATGTTGAAAATATTTTATTTTTGATCTAAATTTTATTTTTAAATATAATATTTTAATATGAAATCGAGACTTTTCAATTAGTCATTTAACCCTTTAATAAAAAATAATTTATTTATCAACCATTTTTCAACAAATTAATAATATACCCCTATGGCCTCCGACTAGAGGGAGAAATAATGCCCCGAGGCCAAAAAAATATACTCACCCCTCATCAAATAATAAGAAATAACTGCGGCGTGTCTCGCGACACGTCCACGCCAGTCATGTTGCGCGACTTTTGACTCTTTTATTATTTTTTATTTAAATACATGTATCGATGGCTTCCGGCGGGCGATCAATGGTTTTGTTTTTCGGGGGCCACCTATCCCGATTTTCAGCACCACTTGGCGTTGCTTAACAATGATAACCTTGGTGGCTGTTGCTCCTTCTTCTTGCCAGGCCCGCCGGCTAGAGGTTTTTTTTATTTAACGCAGTGACATCTTAAAATAATAGTTTACAATAATGAGAATAAATAAAATTATATATATTGTTGATTTGATTGTTATTAGCTAACTTCAGCCTTGATTGATTTGTTGATATCATCACAGCCCAAATTCCAAATTTTTCATAAAGAAATTTCAAACTCTAATTTGGAAAATTTCTTAATATTCCCGTCATGAACGGGAGAGGAGGACTTGCTTTATTTAATGTGTTGTTCGAGGCTGTAAGTTGGCATTGACAACAAACTGACAAGAGCTCATTTGATTTGGGGAGTATATATATATAATCCTTTGTATAGAATTCGTCGGCTTTTTTTTTAATAATCTATTAATTTTATTATATATATATATAATTCCCCCCCCCCCATAAAGCACTGCTAATTATAAATTTTTTTTCTGATTCGCTAAGCAATTAAGAATCGTTCCTTAATGAAAAAGCAATAAAAAAAAATAAATAAATTTTTGATAAGAATTTTATAAATATTAGATGTATATTTTATTTTTAGTTCAGAAAAAAATCAAAAATTGAAAAATACAAAAAAAAAGAGGAATTTTTATTATTATATTATACAGAACAAATAATAATTTTGTGATTTATGAATAGATTAAAAAAAAAAACAAATTATAATAATAATATATCAACTATTTCTATCGATTAATTAATTGTTTAGTTTTAAGAATTTCTTCTAAAATAATGTAAATAATTTAAAAAGAATTTGTAATCATAAATAAGAAATTATTATTTTTTATTTTAATTTTATTTTTCCGCTCCAGTTTAGAACACGCCCTGGGGGAACATTCGCCACGATTAAAATTAAACTCGACTAGCAATTAATCTGTGGATGCTAAGTTTTTTTTTCTTCATTGAAATTAAACAAGCGTGTGATTTAGATATTTATTAAAGTGTTTTTTTAAATAACAAAGCAAAACAGTTGACGTAAAATAAATATTTAAACCACACTCTTGTTTAATTTTAATGAGAAAAAGAACATAGCGTTTAACCGTAAATGACGTGGCTTTTATAAGAAGTCAATCTAATTCAATTGAGTACAATATATATATATTTGGCGAAACACGTGAAACAGCACTGAGAAATTCCGCAAATCTGTAAGGCCTCGGGTACGATACGAGCGGTGAGCGGCAGAGCGGCAGCGTCAGAGCGGCAGAGCGAATTCGCTCAACTTTTTTGTACGTATTGGTTTCAATGTATTTGGGTGGCTGCTGGCTAGGATAAGCCTGAGCGGCAGAGCGGCAACTTTTGACGCTCACCGCTCGCCGCTCGTCCCCGACATTAAATTTCGCTCACCGCCCAGGCGCCGCTCATGAAAATGGCCGCCTTTAACCAAAAAGTGAGGTTACTTTTACTTTGACAGTTCGATATGGAAGCAATAAATTTCACACACATTTGATCTATCAGACGAATTTTTTTTTTTTTTTTTTTTTTTTTTAAGGTCCTTCTCGGCATCTAAGACCATTTAGACCCCATCCCTATTTATTTCAAATGATTTGTAGTCAAATCAAATGAAATAAATTTTTCTCGCTTGGGATGGGAAGCGAACCCGGGATATCAGACGAATTCGTAAAGGAAATATGGAATAATATGTTGATAAATATATTATTAATTCAAGAATTGAACCAATAAGAAAGGCGGTATGTATATTTAATTAATAAAACAAATTATTTAAAGCATAAAAAAAAAATTATTATATTTTTTTAAGGAAAGAAGTCAAAATATAGCACAAATTGCAAAGATTATTTATGATTTATCCTTGTGTGGTGCTTGATGACATTAATATTACTAAATAATCTTATGATAACGATGTGAAGATGGAATTCGACAAAATCAACCCATTTATAATGAGAAGGCAATGTATATGAATTAACACAAAAATAATTTGTTCTTAAATTAATTGAAGAAAACAGGATGTCACAGCGACTCTTGATGAAAGTGAGTGTTGATATATATATAACTAAATACAAAATATTTTTTTAATATATATATTGTGTGTTAAGTGCTAATAAATATATAAATTAAAAAATAATTTTGTGTTTATATATATATATATATTAACACACCTTCATCAAGAGTCGCTGTGACATCCAATTTCCTTCAATTAATTAAAGATCAAATTATTTATGTGTTAACAATAGCAAGAATTCTTAAATGAAATAATTTGTTCTTGAAAATATTGTTTTAGTAAGAACCTGCAACAAATGCCGAATTGTCAGTTAAATTAAAATGCTCTGGAAATTGAAATTTAATTTTTATTACTACAACTCGATAAGAAAGGACCTACCACATACAAAGAATTTCCTGGGCCCCTCTAAACATGATATTTAATTTCTTTTTGTTTGTTAAATTCATTCATTGCATGATAAATGATAATAAAGTGTCAAATATTTTGAAATAGAATTGAATTTTATTTTAATAATTTGAGACTTAATAAATTTGACAGAAAATCTAATACAAAAAAAAATTTGATAAATTTTCACTTAAAATTAATTATAAAAAAAAAATTAATATAATACTTGTGATTTTAAAATTTAAATAATTGTATGCTTAATTGAAATAAGATATAGGAATAGATAAAAGGGCTTCTAGCCGACTCGAATTTTCACTTATATTTGAATATTGCGCTCGCTGATTCAATTTGCCGCTTATATCATACACCCCCTGCCGCTCTGCCGCCCTGCCGCTTTGCCGCTCACCGCTCTGCCGCTCACCGCTCGTATCGTACCCGAGGCCTAAGAGGGTATTATTAGCCTTTAAAGCAGTAATATTCAAGCTTTTTCTCATGTAGGGCATGAAAAATTATTTCCTATAAGCGGCGAGCAGCATTATGGAATAGATTATATTAATTTGAAGAATTATCGCTGGACAAAATGGAAAAGGAATCCGCCAGCCTTGATGTGTCTCACCCTCTAGAGCGCCCCCTAATGGTCCGATGTTTACCAAAAGCTTTTCAGTTCTTGGCCTCTACCCCTAGTTTATGTGTGCAAAGTTTCAAAACAATTGATCTAATATAATAGTTTTTAAGTTTTCGTTGACGAAAAAAAAAATTACCACAGGAGACCTCAAAACGCATTTTGGCAGGTTAAGTTCAATTTCGATTTTTTTTTTTTTTTACGACCTGCCCAACCTATGGTTGGAGGGCAAAGTTGATATGATTTGATGCCGAGTCCGTCTGTCAAAATTATTTCTTCCTTCAGAGAAGCTAAAAGTAAACACACTTGCATTCAAAACGCTCGCTTGTATCTTTGACTCGCGCTTCTCGGGAATTTATTTTGAATCGCGATATCCGAATCAAATCATATTTTTTTATTCTTGTCTGGCGAAATATAAAACGTGTGTGAGATATTTTTATTCTCCGGATATTCCTACGAAGTTGCAGTAAGTGCTCTGTGGCCGATTTTGTTCGTTTTTGGACTCAGGAAACCTCAAAACGTATCCAGCAAAATCTTTCAAATTTTTGTTATGACTCCAATACTTTCTCTCTATGTATTAGGCCTAACATATATATCTATATAGGTAAGAGAAAGTAAAAAAAGAAAAAACAAAAAGATGGTTTTAATAAAATATAAATTAGAAAATCATATAAAATAATATAAAATAAAAATAAATCATTTAATCACTTGAATTTGTACCCAAGGATTTGTTGGCTTATAAAGAATTCGTTCACTTTTCTCTTCATCTAATAATGAAATCTAAAAAGAAAAAAAATCGCTCTCAAGTTTCCATTTAATTGGTAAATTAAAACACAAGGGTGATATATTTAAATACTGTATATTCCTTCAAAATACTTAATAAACCAATAAATACACGGCGCATAAAAAAAAACGTAACATTTTGTTTCTTCTTAAGACCTGTTCTAATCTACCTTAATGATACCCTAATTTAAAATATCTTATACATTTCTAAGTGAATTTAACACAAATCCATATCATTTTAATTAATTTAATACAATTTAAATAAAATAAAGATGAAGATTAGAATAATAGACAGGAAGATGATGTCAGCCAACAGGAGAGCCTCTGTCCAATAAAAATCTCCACTCAGAAGACGTTTCGGTTTTAATTAATCAAGAGTTCTTAAGAGATTATTGGCAATCCCAAGGTGTACGCCATTAAGATACCGGCACATTTGAGACTTGGCCGTGTTAACTGATGAGCAAATATTACATTTTTTATATAATTTTGTATATGTTTATATATAACAACTCTATTTGCATTTCAAAGGTGTACATCTTGGGATTGCCAATAATCTCTTAAGAACTGCTGATTAATTAAAACCGAAACGTCTTCTGAGTGGAGATTTTTATTGGATAGAGGCTCTCCTGTTGGCTGACATCCTCTCTCCCTGTCTATCATTCTAATCTCGATTTGTTTTGTTGGATATTAATTGAAAATTTTGTATTTTTAAGAATTTCCAATAAAAATAACACAGAAAAACTGAAATGGAAAGATTATTTTAAAATATTATAAATTTGGCGTTAATTTTTCGACATTTTTATCTTTGTATTATTTAATTTGTAATTATTTATTAAAATGATATGGATTTGTGTTAAATTTTCTTAGAAATGCATAAGATATTTCATATTAATTGTTTAAAAAATTACGAGAACAGGGCCCTATTTCATAAAGCTGACAATGACAGGTGACAATTTGTCAATTTGTCGAATTCCTGTTTCATAAAAATCCGCTCTTGACTTAATTGTCACGTAAAAAAATGACATTTTTGTAAAATTGTCATGACAATTTGTCACTTTTTGGTTTCATAAAATTTCTAGGCTGTTAGGTGAATTTTGACAATTTGTCACGAATAATTTGTCACTTTTTGTTTTTGAAACGAGAATTGTCGGGACAATTTTTTTTTTGGTTGACAATTGTAGAAAAATTCTGACAGGCATTAAAAGCTGTGTCGTATAGGCCTAACCTAGAATATATTCACATTTATTTACATCAGGGAGGTAGGGAGGGACTATAAGCTGCGAACATAGGCGAGGTAATCGTAAACTGAAGTGGGAGGGTGAGGAAGCTTGTCGGCCATCTTGTCTTGACCTCAACATTAGACCTGTCCATTGGAACCTGTGTAAAAAGTATAAGAATTAACAAGCGAATAATTAATGAAAAAATAATTAATAGTGGCAACTATTTATCATATAATATACAAGGTATGTTTTTATGATTATTTTGCCCTTATTCATCTTATATCGAAGTTAAATAATTAATATTTTTATCATTATTTTAAAATTTATTGACAACTCTCTTTGAGGTTAAAACTTATATTTTTCTATTTTTTTACTACCAAATAAGTAGTTTTTTAACATTATTTATTTATTTCTATTTATTTTTATCTCATATAAAGGTTTTTTTTTTTCAAAAGGAAGCAAATTGTTCGACATATGGTTGTTCCAATCGTAGCGATGAACCAGGCAAAAGTAAAATGCAAAAAAAAATAGAGGAGATTTCAAGAAAAATAACTTTTCACTCGTAAGTATACATTATATCAACGTTCTAATTAGCAAAGTGCCTAACTCCATTTTTGTTTATTTTTCAGGAGAACCAAAAAACATTTGATTGTCATTTTTAGAGCCACTGATCATTTTGAAATTGAATTTTCTTATTAAGAAGCATTGAAACAATTCCTTCTTCTTATGTAAATTAAAAGCGAATTAATAAACATTTTTATAAGATTTTTAATTGACTATCTTTTCCCATTATTCCAAACATTTCTGGCGGTATGTAAGTTTACTTTTCAATGTGAGGAATATGTATTGTTTATTATTAAAAAAAATATATATAGAAATTTTAAACAATTGTCTTCTGCTGGAATATAAGTTTTTTAAATTTATTTAAATGAGATTTGGTGGCTGTGAATGTATTAGATTTTGATAGGGCAGGTTCAGCCAAATAAAAAGCCTTTATATGCTTCTCGACTCCGGAGACGTTTCGAGATATTTTTAATGTCTCATCGTCAGTCCGGATCGAAAAATAGCATAAAGGTAGTCATTAGTATACAGCATATGTACCTTTATGCTATTTTTCGATTCGGACTGATGATGAGACATTAAAAATATCTCGAAACGTCTCCGCAGTCGAGAAGCATATAAAAGCTTTTTATTTGGCTGAATCTGCCCTATCAAAATCTTAATTTATTTAATTACAGAAAATTCGAGGGCGTTAGTTATCTTCATCAGTCTAATACAATACAAATTCAGATAAAAAAATATATATTTAATTTACCAAGGCCAATGATATCATCATTAAGTTACTGTCTAAATTTTATAGAATTTGAATTGAACAGTCTATTATCCAACTTGAGCCCCTTATTGCTGAAAATTTCAATTTCTCCTATTCAATTTAATTTAACTCCTTAGCAATGATAAATGACCTCATATAATATATATTATATGTAATTTATCTAAACTTGCTATTTTAGAGAGCTTATTACAAGAGCGGATACAATGGGGGGGTTAAGGGGGTATTTACCCCCACGCCCCGAGATTTGAGAAAAATATTTTATATTTTTATTAATTAATTATATATAATTAATTTTAAAAATTAATACTTAAAAATTTGATTTGTATTTATATTCTGGTAAACAAGTACAGAATGCGCCTTTAAATTACCAAAATTAAGAATAAATTGTGTGATGTGCGACCAGTCACACCAGATTATCGCCCCCCCCCCCTGAGAAACTCCTCTGGATCCGCCCTTGGCTTATTATTTAATTTTTATAAGAAAAAAAAACATCTCCAATAGTTTATATCACTTAATTATGAAATTTTTGCGCTCTTATGAATATTTACTTTTTTTCGATTTTTAATTTTTTTGAGAACTAAAAACCTAAAAAAATTCGAAAACTATAATTTTAAATAGTCTATTTATTCGTTTATTTATTTAGGGGGCAGTATAATATTGAAAATCTTTATTATAACTCTATATAATTTTCTATTAGACTCAATGGATAATTCAATATTGCGGTCAAGACAAGATGGCGGACGTGACGTATCCGTGACGTAGGCTTTCGACAATTTTCTCAGCTCAATGTCCCTCCCTACCTCCCTGATTTACATCGAATTGATTAAAAGGAAATAATATTAAAGTTATATCATATAATGCTTATTTAAAAAAATAATCTAATTTGCAATAATGCTTTGTTTATTTGGTAATATAATATTTAATTAAAATATTTATAAATTAAATAAATTAAAATAAGCCTGAATTAAATATGATGTCGATTATTTTTTTTCTATGAAAGGTAACTTTTTCGTTTTTTTTCCTCTCTCCATTCATTTTGTTAGCCAAAAATAGAGGTGGCAAAGACAATTTGATTCAGATTTATATACAAATAACGAAAATTTAGAAATATGAAGGTGACATTAACCTATAGACCCCTATATATATTTTATTTATTCAAAAACTAGGCGTATATTTAAAACAAATATTAAAGCAACTTAAAGAATTCTCGGTTGGGGATTCGAATATAATTTAAAAGAACTTCCCGAATTTGCCGGGTACGGATCGGTTAAAATTCAGCCTGTTTAGAAAAAAAAAAAAATTTAAACAACTAGGGAACTTTCTCGGTTAGTTTCGGCCCAAAACCTTTCAGTTCGAAGCGATTGGATATATTATTAAAGCTTTTGTGGTTTGAAATATTATTATTAGGGGAATTTTTAATCATAGACCACATTTTTGTATTAAATAGTTATTAAAAATATATAAAAACTAATAAATATTTAATACAAAAAAGTGGTCTATGATTAAAAAACGATTAGATATTACTTAAAAAATAAAAATGAGCAGCCGAAGGGTGGGTAGTAGGAAGTAAAAAGTGACAAATTTGCATTAACAGACAATTTTTTTATGAAACGTGTTGACATTCGTTGTAATTGAACTGCTTTTCAGCAGTCGACAATAAAAAAATTATTATAGTGTAAACTTGACAATTTATGCCAATTTTTGACAATTGTCGGATTGTCAACCTTTATGAAATAAGCCCCAGGTCGTCTTAAAAAGAAATAAAGTTAAATTGAAACTGGTGACCCTTGGCACTAGTTGAAACATATTCATATAGGAAATATAAAATATACACTAGGTTATTTGTTTCAGTTTATTTTATTGACTTAATACGTATTTCGACACCATCTGGGTCATCTTCAGAAGTTTCCAAATGACTGACAATTTTCTTTTTATCTGGGAGTTGATGTGGCGGGTCTACCTGGACCCCCACCCAACCCTCGCCCCCCACATCAATTCCCAGATAAAAAGAAAATTGTCAGTCATTTGTAAACTTCTGAAGATGACCCAGATAGTGTCGAAATACGTATTAAGTCAATAAAATAAAATGAAACAAATAATAATTTATATTTCCTAAAAGAAATAAAGTGTTACGTTTTCTTTGACGCGTAGTATACAAACATATCACCTTGTGTTTTTAATTAAAAAAAAAAGGAAGAAATCTCACTTGTTGTCGTATATATTTAATAAGTGTTTCAACTAGAAGAGGTTTTGTGCCTTGCTTTTGATAAAATCGCCTCCAGATGACGCCAGCAAGGACTTTATCGTCACTCAAGAGTCCCTCATCGTATCCAATCAATGACGCTTGAAATTGATCATTCATCTCTTGTGTATTCCCTTTTAGATTTGTTATATTCAACTAAAAAATTTAATAAAAGAGTTGTATCCTGAATCAAATTTAAAAATAAAAAATAATACCTTTTTTAATCTGAGTTGAATATCATTCCACATATGTTCAATTAGAACATTTCTTATAAATCGGCCTTTATCGCCCTCAGCCATTAGTCGAACCGAAATCATCCAAATATGCAATTCAGTTACAACAAACCAAGAGTTGAATGTGTCGGGCAACTCGAATTCTAAAAAAAAAAAAAAAAAAAAGTCAATGAATAAATATATTTAAGGCGGTTAAGGAGGCAAAGCAGTTCTCATGTTTTTGCCGATAAGATGGCGTTAGGGGTCTAAAAAAGTTAGCCAAAAGTCGAAAATTTTCCAACAGATAACAGGATGGTAGGGCTATATTTAACCTCATGTATTTTAATACGAATGTGGCTGTGGATATCTAATGAAGGATGTGTAGAAGCAGAGGCAGCCGAGAAATAATATCAATTTGCCGAATAACGTTTCGGTTCATTTATTATGCTCCATCACCAATGAACCGAAGGTGTAGTATAATTGATGGACCGAAACATTATGATATTTCTTAACTGCCTCTACACATCCTTCACAAAATTCCTAGAGAATATTTTCGCTTTGGATCTATCTATACTTCCTTTAAAATTCTTGAATCATTCCATTTAGACCGACGAGGGCATAATAAATGGCATAAAATAATAGAGGAAGCTTCGTCCTTTTCTCTGTAACGATCCTGGGAGGTAAATAAAGCTGTAAGGATGACAGGAGCAACTAGAAATAAAGTATTCGGATGCTTCCTGGCTTCATTCTTTCTTTATAAACAACTAATATCTTCTGAAGCAGAGCCGAAACGTTGAGGAAATCCCAACGACCAACCCGAGAAAACAAACTGTATCTTCGCATTTATATATATATATATATAATGTATAGGCCTATATCTACCAAAATTTAATTTATCTAAATTAATGAATATATATTACTTTTAAAAAATGTGATGTAGTCTAAATTATCCACAATATTCTCATAATGCTGAAAAGCGCTATTCCTTAATTTCTAAAAAAAAAAAAAATAAACTTATTAGAATGTATATTTTTAAATTAATAGTTTTATTTTATTTAAAATACCGATTTGTCAAATTGAAATAATGAAGTTGTTTTAAGCCAATTTGTAATAAATCCTTCATTTAAAATACTATTCGTTTGAAAGGCTCGAGAATCCACCTCTGAATTTACTTTTGCTTGAAATTGTGATTGAGCAGCCCAGAGAAATCCATTTGGAATTCTATAATAGTTCTGAAAATGAATAAAATAATGAGTTATGTAAATTTTAGAAAATAAAATGAATATAAAAATTCCTATTTAATATAAAAATAAACTTTTAATGAAGAGAATAAATAAAAATTCAGTGTCATGAATTCTAACCTTAACACGAACTTGTCATTTTTTATTATAATTATTAAAATGAAGTTTTTATTAAAATAGATATGCTGAATTTTATTAAAATTAGAAGATTTATTTATTAGTTATGTTTATTTATTTAAAAAAAATTCAATTTTTTTTTTTGCTTACCTTAAAGTGCCTAGGCAATAAACGTCCAACTTTCAATAAAGAAGTCATTATGTAAATAATAATAATATTTAATTATTATTTTATTATTCAATAATTTAAGCAATTATTTCTATTACTTTTTTTATAATTAATAAATTCTTCTCACTCCAAAGATGTGCGAAACATATTGTTTATTTTTTTATCATTATCAATTGAACTTTTCATATAATTCAAAAAATATTTGTATTTTGTAATTAAAATTGAAAAACAATTTAATAAATAAATAATATTAATAAAATTAAGATATTTATAAAATTTTTTTTTTAATTAATATCAATTTTTAAAAAGAAAATTAATAGTGCTGCCATCTCTTGAGGTCTCGAAAAAACAGAAAGAAAAAAAAGTATACTCTTTGAATTGAATTGCTTTATATATTATTTGATTGAAAAGTGATTATCAAATGTCAATTTTTTTCTTAATGTTAATTTATAATTTTTTTATATTTATTATAAACCAAAATGAAGTTAAAAGTGGTTATTTATATAAAAGTGTTTAGTGTTATATTTTCAATATGCTTTGTTGGTCTAACAAAAGAATATTAAATAGGTAAGTCTAGAGCTTTTTTTTATTAAAACACTCACACTTTTTTATCATTCACACTCACACTCACATACACACATTCACACGGTCTTTTCGACAATATAAGACTTTTATCCATTATTGATTAATTATACATATTGGAGGTCCAGCATGGGCGTAACTTGGTCTATAATTTGGTATCCAAATGGCTTAAATAAAATCATCGGACTGCCTCGGTCCGAGCTCGCGACTTTTGCTATACGAGGTTAGCACGCTAATCCAATCATAATCGATAAATTGACTGGTGTATTGAGCGTTGTTTGAAAATAATCGCCTCTCCGCCCCTGCCCAGGAGGTTGCGGTTGCGGCCCTAGCAGGCGCCTAGCACTGCCATCTAATAATTGCAATTGAGCTCGCTAGATGGCACGCAGGCTCCTGTTAATGAAATTCTAATTTCATTGTTATAAATAGCGAATGGGAGATGTTGTGTTTATCGGACTAGCGACCTAGAATAAAGGCGATCAGACACCAAATAAAATGTTTATTATCGCATCCCTGAATGCAAAAAACATATTCAATACGATATCCTATAGTTCAAAAATCATTCATTCGTGTTAATTATTAAAGAAATTATAAACAAAACAGGGATCAAAGTCAGGTCTATCCATTTACCCAGGAATAGTTCCAATGTACGAAATAAACTACGATTTCATTAATATTGGCATGTTTTTCAGGGAAAATTTACCCTTCCTTCTCTTTAATAGTCTAAAAAAAGTGGCGGAGAGCCAATTTGATCGAGATATATGTAAAAATAACGAACATTTTGAAGAAATAGTCTATTATTACTTACTTTTTTCTTACTTTCCTTTACCCTATATATGTTAATATACACGTTTTGAGGTTCCCTGAATCCAAAAAAGTGGTTTTCGCGACATAGTCTGTCTGTGGGTGTGTGTTCAATTTAAAGCAGAAAGGAATTGAGCTACGAGGTTGAAATTTTATATTTAAGTTTTGTACCCTCCTGGACCGTGAAAATAAGCTTTTAAACAAAATCGGCCAAAGAGTACCAATACTTTACTGATGTGTTTTTTCAGTTTTTTCGTTCTTCTCAAAATTCGCTTCATTTTTGGTTAAAATTCAAAAATCAATTATTGCCGAAGAGAAGAGAAAGTTGTGTGCTATTCGATTTTTTTTAATTATCATGAAATTAACTCTTTTATCATTCATTGTTAAAAAAAAACAAAAACAATTATCATTAAAAATATCAATTATTTTTTCAAATCTATTTAATTAATTTCCTTTTTATTCTCAATCAGAATAGATCCGCACAAGATTTTTTCCATCTAAATTACAATGGAGAAAGAAATAAAAAAAGCCAAAAAGTAAGTAATACATTCATTAAAGCTTAATGTGGTCCTCATATTTCTTCAAAATTTTCGTTATTTTTACATATATCTCGATCAAATTGACTTTCCGCCACCATTTTTAGGTTAATAAAGAGAAGGAGTGAGTATTTTCCCTGAAAAACTCGCCGAAATCGATTAGTTACCGTGTCCAAAGTACAGGGAAAGCACAGCACTTTGAGTAAACAAAACATGATAGAGAAAGATTTCTTTTTAAATCACATTGACGTTCATTTACTTCCTCATTCTGATTCTCGTCGTTCATCTTCCATGAAAGAAATATTAAATGGAACTCATTCGTAATTCTTGTCTATCGTCAAAGGGAATTTCTCAAATAGATCTGTTGATCTTCTCTTTTATACATTCAACTTATCAAACAAATATTTTGACTTAGGGTGCGATTATGTTGGAGCTGCGATAAGCGATAAGAGCGACGATAAGAGCAGAGCGTCAAACAGCGTGTTTACGTTGGAGATGCGATAATAGCAAAGACAAAGCAGGTGTCTAAAAGTTTAAACTGTTTTTAATCGCTATAAATTGGTATTTACTTCAAGATATTAATAGAAAACCTGAATATTGGTGTGGATGGAGCTGATCGGAGGTGAAGATTTTTATGTCTGCATAATGTTATAATTGACAGATAAGGTTTTGAACATAACCTCGTATTTTCAAAATATATCTACTGTCAAAATTCACTATGATTTTAAATAAATATATTAAATATATTTTAACTGTTAAATACTGTTATATTAAATTAAAATATCAGCCTAAATAAACCCTGGTAGAAAAAAGTAGCTCGTTTTCTGGGGATGGCAAGGATTCTGGCCATATTTTCTGCCCGGAAAAATCAAAACAGAATCTGGCAAGAAAACGGCAACATTCTAGCCAGATCACGGGCAGATTCCGTAGGGCAGAATCTTGGCAGAAATACTGCCCAATCACTGGGCTGTAAAGATAGCCAGGCAAGAAAACTTGCCAGAATCTGTGCAGAAAAGTTTTTTAAATGGCGGGCAAGAAAATATTGTCAAAATAGGCCGGAAACTTCCCAGAAATAATGGCCAGACCCTGCCCTGTAATGCTTTTTTAGCAGTGCTTCTTTTTATATACTTGAGTCGACACAAAAAATCTGGTGTGATAAGCACAATACACAACTTTCGATTACCGAAGGTAAGAGAAAGTTGTGTGCTATGCGCCAGTCACACCAGATTTTTTCTCATTCACACTCAGACTCACACAGTCTTTTCGGCAACTCAGGCCATATAAGACTGTAATTTATACGATAACCTTTATTATTTATAATATTTATTGAGGGTTCAGGCATTTCTATTTAAGCCATTTGATACCCAATTGGCTTAAATAAAATCATCGGACTGTCTGGGGTCTGAACCCGCGAACATCGCTAGGCACGCTACCAACTACACCAAGCCCGGGGATGCATACACTCATTAATCACAACATAACCGTTATAATGATCAGAGCCCAGAGCTCGTAGCCAATCCCTCCCTCTTTTTACTCTGGACCCCAAATTTTATATAGTCACAAATATTCGCTTCACCCGCTCTTGTAGCTTGCTTCGAATGTCTTCTATTAACAAGGTGTTTCGACCGCATAAGGGACCATCCTCAGAGTCAGGGTAAAAGGTGAGGATGTTTCCATAAGCGCCCGAAACATCGGCTCAGATTAATTGAAGAAATTTGAAATAAAACTAGCTGCATCGCTCATTTTATTCTCTTCCTTCTTCATATACGAATATCAGCTCTATACCTCCTTCATTATTCCTTCTGTATTTGTATTTTAGATATGGACAGATCGTCTACGAGACAACATAAATTATTTTAGAGAAGTTCACTCGCCAGTGATGAGGGATAAAGAATGGTGGAAACAAGGATATCGACTGTGTCTTCGAGACCGCTGTTTGCAGAGGCTACAGTGAAAGTAGGTGAGCTTAGAGTCAAATAATCGTATATCGGCGGAAACTAAACATATGTTAACTCAAAAAAATCTGGTGTGACAAGCACAGTATAAAAATTTTTCTTACCAAGGGTGAGAGAAAGTTGTGTGCTGTGCGACCATCACACCAGATTTTGTCTTATTTTTTTTTTTAATAAAAAACATTCACACTTTTTTCTCATTCACACTCACACTGATACACACATTCACACAGTCTTTTCGGCATCTTAGGCCATATAAGACTTCGATAACCGTTATTTATGAATTTATCTATATTGGGGTCCAGGCATTCTTATTTAAGCCATTTGGTATCCAAATGGCTTAAATAAAATCATCGGACTGCCTGGGATCCGAACCCGCGACGTTTGGTATACGAGGTTAGCACGCTAACCTCTACGCCAAGCCCCGAGGGCTCGTCTTAAGTTTTGCATACCGTATATCTGCAATGTTAATCTATATATATATAATTCACTAATGTCCGTTTGTCTGTCACGCTCTATTTAGGCAACTTCCCGTTGGAATTTTGAAAAGAAAATTTTTATGCATAAAGAGAACCTTCTCAGGATTACAGGAAAATTATTTTCATCCCGAAATTCCCATAACTTTTTGAGTTATTAATTTTTAAAGTTACGATTTCTCCCATAGGAAATGTATTTAGAGAAATATTTATGTATTCTTTTCATTTGTGTATTCCATGAATGTAAACAAATCCTTAAGCAGGCACTGGATTGGAATCGAATAATAATAATTTTCTTTTGCTCACGGGGCGTGGTGCATGGGGGGGACAGCTCTATGGGAAGAATGTTTATAAGTTTTTAGTTGTCTGATATGTGGCTAGATGGCAATACTAGACTAGTTAAAAATTTATCCTGTAGAGTTCGTTCCATTCGCCAACAAAATAACATTGTTTGATGAGTTTAATAACAAATAAAAAAAAACATTATAAATTTGAATTAAATAAAATTGTAACGTGCCCTACTCAATTAATCACACGCAATTATTGCCCTTCGTATTTAATATGCCCTACGTGTTTAAAAAATGGGAAAGAAAGAAGTAAGTTCTTAATTTGCTGCTCTTATAATTAAATTTAATTGTAATTTTTTTACAATTTGCAATAAATTTTTTTAACACTAATTTCTCTTTTTTTTCATTTACTGTTCATTTTCAAATAATTGTTTTAATCTTTTTTTTTTTATTTTATCATACCGATAAACATATATATTAATATCAAGAGCGGATACAGGGGGGGGGGTAAAGGGGGGTAATTACCCCCTCCCCCGAAATTTGAAAAAAATACTTTTTTTCGAAAATAAATTTATTTTTAATGAAAAATTTTAAAAATTAATACTTAAAAGTTGAATTTGTATTTATATTCTGGCAAACAAGTACAGAATGCGCCTTTAAATTACCGAAATAAAGAAAAAATTGCGTGCTGTGCGTCCAGTCACACCAGATTATCCCCCCCCCCGAGAAACACCTCTGGATCCGCCCTTGATTAATATACAGAAAATATTGAATAAATATCAAAAATTCAAAACGGATTGGACGAGGTTTTTCCTGTGCAACTATCACACGAGTATTTGAAACAAATTAAATTTTTCGTGAGCAGTTTTTTTTTTTTTTTTTTTTTATTTAAGGTCTTTTTCGGCATCTAAGGCCATTTAGACCCCTTCCCTATTAAGTTCAAATGATTAGTAGCCAATTCAAATAAAATAAATTTTTCTCGCTTGAGACGGGAAGCGAACGCGGGACCTTAGGCACGAGAGGCTAATGTCTTCTCTCTGAGCCACGGGTCTCCCGCGCAAAATAATAGGTCGACACGCCTATAGACGGCGCTAAACTTATAAACAATTTTTAACCTGGAGCTGTCCCATCTTGATTGTATTATCTGTGGCGTGGTGTAGAGGTTAGCGTGCTAACTTCATATA
This sequence comes from Euborellia annulipes, assembly GCA_023213315.1. Taxonomy (NCBI): domain Eukaryota; kingdom Metazoa; phylum Arthropoda; class Insecta; order Dermaptera; family Anisolabididae; genus Euborellia; species Euborellia annulipes. Next base: position 75,041 of record JAKCPI010000163.1, read on the forward strand.
CCAAACGTCGCGGGTTCGGACCCCAGGCAGTCCGATGATTTTATTTAAGCCATCTGGATACCAGATGGCTTAAATAAAAATGCCTGGACCCTAATATATATAAATTCATAAATAACGGTTATCGTAATTGTCTTATATGGCCTGAGCTGCCGAAAAGACAGTGTGAATGTGTGTGTGAGTGTGAGTGTGAATGAGAAAAAAGTGTGAATGTTTAAAAAAAAAAAAATAAATAAATAAATAAATTTTCTTTTCATAATTAAGAAGAAAAGGCGAGGGCCCGCCGCAGGCGGGCCCGAGCCAGCTCACGGGGGTCCAGGTGGGCGAAGCCCATTGCACATCGATTCCTCGCGCTGGCATAGGTGTTGTTCTTTCCTCTTTGTCCCATATAGACTCGCGATGATGAGGACATTGCACATTTAGGATTTGGTAAGGATTTCCAGGAGAGAATGAAAATTTGCTTTTGACTGAAGACCTCTCCCTTTGTCTTTTTCGCGAATTTGTTAGAAAGAATGTTTTTTGTTTTTTCTTCTCTGTTGAGTTTTGGGCCAGAAAAGGCGAGTTAATGTTCAAGATGTTAGGTTTCTTATAAAGACAGGGGTTCCATCCTAACTCGTGAATGTTTATCAGATCAATTATCTCTGCTGAATTTTATTTCGCTATTAAGTGATTAGGCAGGTGGGTGGAGATTAACTGATCTCCGAATTGCGTATCTTCCCCGGATTGTGCGTGCGAAGAGATATTTATATTAATTTTTAGAATCAATTCCTCAAATAAGCAAAGGAAATTTGAAATATTTCTCAATAAATTAATCATTTAGGCTGATTGTTTCTTCTTTTGTTTTAAATGGCTTGCTTAGCGTGGATTTCAGTGGATTCTTTTAAATCTTTCCATTAAAGAATTGGCTATTTTTATTTTTTATCTCATAAAAAGAGTTAACCATTCTAATCAACTTAAAAGGTCCAAATTGTAAAATAAACCAATAAGCAAAAGAGAGAGGTGCAAATTCCAATTGTCCATTGGCAGGTAGGCGTGTCACGTCGTCAAGTATCCTGACAAACTCTACGTCAGTCAACGACTGTGTCAAATGCATTTGTACACACATAAAATTTTCCCATCCATCAACAACAGCAACGTCACTCGGATCTATTCCTCGTTTTTGAATATACGGGCATTATTTATTGGTGAACAAATTTTTTCATTTGTTCTTTTTTTCCTGCAAGGATTTTAAATAATAGCCTTATTTTTGTTAAGATAAATTATTTATTAAATTCTCACCTGTGACGTTGTCGTTGTTAATTGATTAAATAAATAAAAAAATCAAAATCAAAGAAGCGTGCTTTTATCGGCGATACTCATTAGTGAGATTATATTTAATTCACACATGCCATGTTTAACTCAAGGCGTCTCTTTATAAAATTTCAATGCTAGTTTATTTATTTACATTCTTTGAATTTTTCATATAAATTATGATATCGTTATTAATATTTATATATAACTAGTCTGTCTTCAGGGGGTCGAAGACCCTGAACTCTTCTCCACACCAAGAAGTTTCTTTAATTTAAAATAGTTGGCCAGCTAGTGATGATTTGAGAAGTAAGATAGTCATAAGCCACAGTAAAATGCCGTCGAAATCTGGAGTGAATGAAAATTTCTCTCGTGTTCAAACGACTTCTACGAATAACCTCTCTTTTGTGGCTTGTGACTATCTTTCAATCAATCTACTTACTTTACAAATTACTAGCGTTTTATGAAAATGCATTAACGAAAACGTTAGATTTGATAACCAATGAATAATTAATTAATAGAACTATTAATACTTGAATAGAATATCATTTGAAAGCAATTAGTAGTTAAATATCTTTTGGTGTGAAGGAATTTCTTTAAGTTTACTTAAGGGTTGTTCGGATAGTACATCGTAAGTCATAATAGAATCTAAATTTTTTTTTAAATAAAATTAAAAATTTGAATGCCAAAATTCCTTATTATAATTTAGTCGTGACCTATCATAGTTTATAATTGGATTAAGTTAATAATTTAATTACCAAAAATAATAAATGAATGACTTTTGACTTGAGCAGTATTTCACGTAATATAGAACTGGCAACATTGCATTCATCAGCTATCTATTTTAAATCTTAAAAGCCTTCAATTTTATTTTATTTAATATATTACAATGATTAATGCAAATCAGTTTAAACACAATGGACGATTTGCGAGAAAAAATATCGTAAAATGGAAAAAAAAAATGTATCTGACATAGAGATAAGACACTTATGCTATGCGACGTTGCCAGGCTGGTCTGACTCTCGAGAATTCATTATTTTTAAATATTAGCGACTGTCATTTTGGAGAATTTTTTGACTTTCTTGTTAAAATATCTTTAAAAGCGTTGGACAGAAACTTTTGATTTTATTTTTAACGTATTCCTCGGAAGTGAATTAATAAGATGTAAGTTTTTTTGTTTTTGTATCAGATGCATATATGGGCTAAATAATTCGATATGTGTGCGTTTCGTCGTTATTCCCCATAGGCTACATGTTAAATTTCAATTTTTTAAAAATTAATTACACGATAACCCTGTGTCAGATCTGCTTCAAAATTTTATTTTATACGTATTTGATAGTGATTAATAACATATTAAAAAATTAGCTTTTAATATGATAAAGTGCTTTAATGTCCGAACAACCTTAAGGTGCGCGTCTCGAAAAACCGTTAGAAGACGATTCAGAAGCTGGTTACTCTAGGCGGCAAGAGATGGCGTTAGTGTCTCCCATATGGAAACAAGGGATTTATTCCATTTCATTTGAAAGATTCCAGCTAATTAATTAAGGGTAAAAAATCAACTATTTTTTAACACAATGATCACTAATTTAATTATCTATTAGATATATAGCGAATTTTTTAAACATATCTTTTATTTAGATATTTAAAAAAAAATCGCTCTATATCTTATAGATAATTAAATTAGTGATCATTGTGTTAAAAAATAGTTGATTTTTTACCCTTAATTAATTAGCTGGAATCTTTCAAATGAAATCGAATAAATCCCTTGTTTCCATATGGGGAACACTAACGAAATTTTCTATTTAAAATCGAAGGAAACTAAATCCCCTATATGTCGAAACAAAAAAATCTGGTGGGCCAAGCATAGACCACAACTTAAAAAAGTTTGCTGTGTGGTGAGTCGGGTCTCTTAAAAATTATTATAAAAAATAGCCTACAAAGCTTGTATATTTTGTTTGACTTGTCGTTTTCTTTTATAATTAATTGAACCCTCCACGTGTCGTCGCCTTATCTATTCCAAATTTGGAAACAATTTCTCTTTTATCAAAGTTTATAAACTTTATTAATCATCAATTTTGTTTTCTTTCTTTCAGCATATTTGAGATGAAAAGAAGAAGGGAACCCCATATAAAGTAGAAGTTTAAATTTGAATCATAAATAACTTTTTTTCGAAGTTTATTTTAATAAATTAAAATTATTAGAAAGATTAAAAAAAATTTTTTTATTAAAAAAAAAAATTGTGATTATATATATTTCGCTAATGTTCATCCGTCTGTCCGTCTGTCTGCCACTCTCCTATTGAAATTTCGAAAAGAAATTCATATGATTAAGGGGGTTCAGGTCCCAATAATCTTTAATTTTTTTTTTTAAATTTAAAAATGAATTTATTGTTATTATTAAATTAAGAAATTTTTAAAATAAGCTTAGATGATTTATTTAAAAATCAAATGTCAAATTAGTTCAGCATTCTTGCAATAGATGGCAGGCTAGTCTAACAGCTGATCCCCTTTTGGTCTATATTTATATATTTTTATGCTTTTATAAAATGTACATAATATATAATAACATTTATTATTAAAAGATCAATGAAAATCAACCAAATGCATTAAATATTATTAGCTACCATTCTGACATCTCTTGGCAAATTTTTGAATTACTTGATTTTTGGTCATACTTTTTATGACATACTACGCCATCTTAGCGGAAAAAGCATGCGTAACACCTTCGATCCTATTCCGCCTCAAAAGAGGACCGTCTACAGATTACAGGAAAATTATTTTGGTTCCGAAATTCCTTTTTGAGTTATTAATTGTTGAAATTACGATTTCTCCCATAGGAAATGTACAAAGAAACATGTATCTTTATTGTTTGATCCGGTCGGAATGAGGTTTTGAAGACTTATAGAGGATAGAAAAATAGTCGGGTCATCAAATTCTTATTTAACGTGGCTCAAAAAATTTCCCTATGGACGTAAAGAAGGTTCCCTCTCAGTGATGCATTCTTCGAAAGGGGTCAGCGCTGAGGAAGTCCCTCCTCAAACTAAGACATCCTCCCTAGCGTAGAAGAGGTTGGATAAAAGAAACCAGAAATAGGGTAGAAACGAACTGAGGAGGAGTTGGAGATAGGGGAAATAATATACCTTCAGGATGACTACGGCCGATTGGGTTTAAGGTGTGGGCCTTCGTGCACGAAAGCACCTCTGATAAAGAAACGGGGATCGTAAATTCCTCTGTCTTTCTGTTCTCCGGGATATCTATCTCCACGGGCTGTAGGAATTTTGAAACGAAATGTTTAAAACGTGTGCGGTGGCACACGTGCGGTTTTCGGGGGGGCGCCGAAAAGCGAAAAATAATAAAAAACCTTACATTTTTACATAGTAAAAATTTAACTATTATGGACTTTTCAATGGAAATTAAATTTGTAGAACTTTTGTTTAACAAATAAAATGTCGCTTGAGAGAACAATAAATATACGTTTCAGTATATCATGCCTTTAATAGGCCTAAAAAAATCAGGTACAATATATTTTATTTAACAACTCTCATTGTAAGGAGCGCCAAAGTTCATCTTTGCTATCAGGCCACTCCTGGTTAAAAGAAAGGAGAGGAAACCTGAGGGCAAGGGCGGATACAAGGGGGTAATTATTCCCCCCCCCGAGATTTGAAAAAAAAAATACTTTTTTTCGAAAAAAAAAAATTTATTTTTAATGAAAATTTTAAAAATACTTAAAAATTTTGAAAAGAAATTAATGGCTGAGTGATAATAAACAGGAACAGGTAGATGAAGGCAGCCAGCAAAGAACAAAAACTTTATTTAAATATCCTCGAAGTTTCGGGAACTCGTCGCTCCCATCTTCAGGACGATAAATTGTTAATGTTGTTTAGATTGATACATATAGGTCATACAAAATTGCAATACAAATCTGCATATGCAGATTAACATTAACATTAACAATTTATCGTCCTGAAGATGGGAGCGACGAGTTCCCGGAACGTCGACGATATTTGAATAAAGTTTTTGTTCTTTGCTGGCTGCCTTCATCTACCTGTTGCTGCTTAAAAATTTTATTTGAATTTATTATATTCTGGCAAACAAGTGCAGAATGCGCCTTTAAATTCATCGAAATTAAGAGAAAATTGTGTGCTGTGCGACCAGTCACATCAGATACCCCCCCCCCCCGAGAAACACCTCTGGATCCGCCCTGCCTCGAGGGTCTACCCAGGATGGGCAGCGCGAATAGTCATTATATTACAAATATTTATTCATCGTATTATTTTTTTTTATAGCATATTTTTTGGGAGCCTGCTAAAATGTATAATAGTCTTTGCATTTGGTGACTCCAAGCCCAAAGTTTTTTTCTTAAGTGATAATTTTCTCTCTATTTAAACTGAAAGAGAGAGAGGGGGGGGGATCGCCCACTCCTAGAAAAGATAAAAGTCAAATGATTTATCATTTAAATAAAATTTACAATCAAGTGTGAAAAGAAATCACCAGGAGATGAAAAGTCAATAGGTATTCGTTTATTGAACAAAAAAATAAATAAATAAATACGTAGTTCCACATGAAAAAAAACATCAAATGATAGATACTAATTATTATTAGAACGTCACATAATTTTAAAATAAGTGCTAATTACTATTAATATTTCTTTTTAAATGTAAAAGAAATTTATATAATTTTGTTTTACTTATATGAAGAATTAAAAATTTTCTAATAGAAAAAAATCTGGTGTGATAGTCGCACGGCACACAACTTTCTCTTACCTTCGGTAATCAAAATATTTATATTTTGTTAATATGGCAACTATTTCTCTTATCTTTCCTATGAAGTAAAAGAGTAAAGTGTGCTTCATAAGTTTTCAAGGGCAAAATGAGAATATATATTTTAAAGAGCATCTAAGAAATAAAAAACTGAAAAAGTACTAGTACTTTTTGGTAGGGATGAAACGATACCACCGAGGTATCGATACTTTTACTCGATACTGGTATCGGTCACAAAGTATCGAGTACCTACTCGGTATCGATTGAAAAGTATCGATACTTACTCGTATCGGTCAATTATTTCGTACAATTAAAGATAAGCAAAAACTGTAGCAAGTGCTGATTCGCAGGGACTTTGCAGCCAGGAGATTAAATAAAAATCTTTTATTTAATTTCTATTTGCTGACGTTTCGGTCGCCAATCACGACCTTCATCATTGGAGACCTCCGAGTAGCAAGTATATCATAATATTTTGGTAAATATCCGAAACGTCGGCAAATAGAAATTAAATAAAAATTTTTTTTATTTAATCTCCTGGCTGCAAAGTCCCTGCGATTATTGATTAAATCTCTACAGGCATAAAACATCAAGTTCTTGAAAAAAAAAACTACGACTAAGAAAAAAATTCAGTTTTAGAGGTACTACTCAAAAATAATAATTTTTCAAGGGGTTTCACTGTAAAACACTCCTATAATAAAAATTAAAATACAGCGGCACAACCCATTCCACTTATTTCTATTGTAAATAAGAACAAATGGTCGTAAATGTTCTTCAGGCCTAACTAATCGTGGACCGAGTATTTTTGACCGATACTTACTTGGTACTCGATTCCAAACTATCGATTCCAAAAGTACTTGGTATCGAAAGAAAAGTATCGAGTAAGTACTTGTATTTACTCGTATCGTTTCATCCCTACTCTTTGGCCGATGTTGTTCAAAAGCTTCGTGTCACTTCCCAGGGGGTGGCTAAATTAAATATCAAATTTCAACCTCGTAGCTCTTTACGATCTATTTTGTTCTTCCATACACATACACACAAACAGATCATGTTGCAAAAACCTTTTTTGGACTCAGGGAACCTCAAAACGTGTAGGCCTATATCCATCAAAATCTCGTCATCGAATTTTTGACATGAAACCAATACCTCCTTCCCCAATATATCTTTATATATATATTTCTTCTGTACGTGTGTATGTGACTGAACTCCTCCTAAACGACTGAACCAATTATGATGAAATTTTCTGTGTATGTTTGTGAGAGTCCCGGACAGGTTTTGTTTCACAAATAACAATAAGTTAATGAGTAATTAACCGTTAAAATAAGAAAAAAATAAAAATTAGGAGAAAGGGTTGCCATGGTAACAATATATAAATATTTACCCATGTTTACGATTTTTTTTTACTTTCTCTTACCTATGTATATATGTAATATATATATAGAGAGAAAGTATTGGTTTCATGTCAAAAATTCGATGTCGAGATTTTGATGGATATTCACGTTTTGAGGTCCCCTGAATCCAAAAAAGTGGTTTTCGCGACATGGTCTGTCTGTGTGTGTGTGTGTGTGTGGGTGTGTGGGTGTGTGGGTGTGTGGGTGTGTGGGTGGGTGTGTCTGTGTTCAATTTTAAGCATGAAGGAATTGAGCTATGAGGCTGAAATTTTATATTTAAGTTAAACACCCTCCTGGACCGGAAAAATAAGCTTTTAATCAAAATCGGCCAAAGAGTACTAGTACTTTACTGATGTACTTTTTCAGTTTTTTTCGATTTTCTCAAAATTTGCTCCAACGATTTTTTTTAAAATTCAAAAATCAATTATTTTTTAGATTCTCTTTAAAATGTATATTCTCATTTTGCAATTGAAATCTTCTGAAGACCACTTTACTCTTGTATTTCATAGGGAAGATACGAGAAATGGTTGCCATGGTAACAAAATATAAATATTTTCCCATACTTATAAATTTTACATCTTGAATTCAATTGTACCCTACTGTCGGAAACTAAATACATGTCGACACAAAAAATCTGGTGTGACAAGCACAGAACATAACTTTCGATTACCGAAGGTAAGAGAAAGTTGTGTGCTGTGCGCCAGTCACACCAGATTTTTTTATTTATTTACATTTTGAATTCTAAAATGTCGGCGTAAATTTTTTGTCTCTGTACCGGGAGAGTCCCGGAAAGGATATGATTCACAAAAAATCTTAAGTTCATGAATAATTAACCGTTAAAATAATCTCTATATATAAAAATGAAAAGGGAAAATGTATGTACCGGTATGTATATAAGTAGGCGAGCAAGGGGGTCCAGGGGGCGCAGCCCCCTGGTTAGACGGAAAGCCCCGCCGAAGGCGGGGCTTTGCGTCTAGTATATATTTATATATATATGTAAGAGAAAGTAATAAAAAGGTAGCCTACCGATTAAAAAAAGCATCTCGACTTCCCTTTTTAGTTGAATTTCAACTTGTAACGTCATTTTGAATGTCAACAGGTTTTTCACTTGTCGTGAGTGCCAAATTATACTTAGCAAATTCATTGATGTTGATTTTACACAAATATATAAAAATAATACGCAAAAGGACAAATAAGCGCTGGCTTATTAGAAAATCTGCAATAATTCCTTGTTAGCACCTTCTAACAAAATCTTTTCTCACCTTTATAAAGGGAGAATACATCCCCTATTATTTTTTTGATCTTGACCAGGGGGGTAAAAAGAGAATTTGACTGGGGGGGGGGCTATGGGACCAGCCATCCTTGCTGGGGGTGGGTGGGGGCATGGTACCAGCCATAGGCGCCGGAACTGGGGGGCAAGGGTACATTGCCCCCCCCCTGGCATCCTACAGGGGGGACAGAGGGGGGCAAAATTTCTTTTTTATTTCATTTATTTTTAAAATGATATATTTTTACTTTTAAAAATAATCTGCATTGAGGATTCTTGCCGCAAAGACATTTAAAAATAAAATCTTCTAAGCTAAAAAAATTAAAAGAGTAAGAAATTCATTTTTTTCCAAATTTTTTTCCAAAAATTTTTGATAAAATCACTACCAAATTTTTTAAAATTTTAATTTTATTAAAATTGTGATTTTATTTAAAATTTTTAAAGTTTTATAGTAGATTTGTTTTTGTTTTTTACTATTTAAACATATTAAATTATTTTAATTTTCTGAAAAAAATTTTTTTGCCCCCCCTGATTCAAATTCGTTCCGGCGCCCCTGGTACCAGCTATCCTCCGAGGGGGCCTGAAAAGCCCCATATTTTCTCAATTTTTCTTGGGGCAGGGAGCTTTCTGGTTCAGTTCGTTGGAACCATTCATTTACGCCAAATAAACAAAATATATTTTTTTTTTTCAATAAAAACATTCACACTTTTTTCTCATTCACACTCACACACAAATTCACACAGTCTTTTCGGCAACTCAGGCCATTTAAGACTTTAGACGATAACCGTTGTACTTAATATATATATTGGAGGTTCAGGCATTTCTATTTAAGCCATCTGGTATCCAAATGGCTTAAATAAAATCATCGGACTGCCTGGGGTCCGAACCCGCGACGTTTGGTATAGGAGGTAGGCACGCTACCTACTACGCCAAACCCGGGGGCAACAAAATATTAAATTAAGTTAAAATATCAAATAAATAATTAATTATTAAGTAAATAATTAATAAATTTAAAAGGAACAACAATGAAGATTCACAATGAAGCTTAAACCATTTAGATTTTTTTTTCTATTGTTGTACCTTCTTACTTTAATAATTATTTATTTAATAATTAATAATCACTGTAAAAAATTGAATTTTTAAAATTAATTTAGTCGTAGATTTTTTTTTTTAAATAAATATTTATTCACCTTATCAGAAGAAAAAAGGGTGAGTGACTAAACTTTTATAAACAAAAGGTTTTATCGAAATACACAAAAAATGAAAAATAAATGTGATAATATTGAAATAATAAATATTCATTGTTTAAGGAAAATTTTCGCGATCACCAGAATTCTTGACTAACATTATTTCTGAATACAATCTCTTCATAATTTATGAATAATTAATTTTATTTTGAGATCAATGGAATTTGGGTGGAATTTTGCTGAGTTTTTTTTTTTTTTACAAGGAACATGGTTTTGACATTTTCACTAACACAAGCCATTATTCCAACTTTGTCGGGTTCCGAGAAGGCTAGGGAGCGGTGTTGGAATTTGGGGCCTGGATCTTTAAAAGATACCCCCCCCCCCCTCCTTCCATTAATTTACATTTGGAACTAATATTTACAAATTGTTTACGCTATACATAATGATAAATGTTTCTAACTAGGGCCAACTGTTGATTGTTTAAATTTAATGTTATACTCTTAGACAAATTCGGCCCCCTTATGTAATAATTAATAATAATTATAAGTATCCAATGTTATGTGACTGTCTATAAGATAAAGCATAGCAAGGAAGAGGATTTGCAGCCAAATGAAAAGAGCCTCTATTATTAAATATAAACTCTTTATTCAGGACGATTCGGCATACCGGTAGATTTACTGAATAGGCTGATCTCTCTCATAGCACATATTTGGAGATATATACTTTGTTAAATATTCAGGCCTGCGATGACAAAAATGAAAAATCAATTATGGCTTAAATAGAAATGCCTGGACCCCCAATAGATATTATCTTATGTAACGGTTATCGTATAAAGTCTTATATGGCCTAAGTTGCCGAAAAGACTCTGTGTATGAGAAAAAAGTGTGAATGTTAAAAAAAAAAAATCAATTATTATTTAGATGCCCTTTTATTTTTATTTTATTTCTGTCTTTAATTGTTTCATAGAAAACATATCTCTCTCTCTCTCACTTGAAAACAATATCTTCTCTCTCTTTCTACTCGTTTTAAATTCACTTTCCGCCTTATCCTTTCATAGGCCCAATGTTAATTTCCTATAGGGATTTGTATGTTAATTTCGATTCAAAAGGGGGTCCCCTTTGGAACTTTTTACGCATTTAAAATTTTTTTTCCCAATTCTTATGAAATTTTGTATTTATTTACGATTCTATATTGTGTATAAAATGTCCAAATATGAGATTAAAATTTTGAAAAATAACCATAGTTTATTTGAAGCAGTCAACATTTAAAATGCAAGTTTGAAACTAAGGTGCTATCGGAAACTAAATATATCTCGACACAAAAAATCTGGTGTGACCAGCACGGTGCACAACTTTCTCTTACCGAAGGGTAAGAGAAAGTTGTGTGCTGTGCGCCAGTCACACCAGATCCTTTTTCTTTAGGGGGGGGGGTTTGCCGACCCCTAATCTCTGAAGCCAAAGAATAATTCGACATAACAAATGCAGAACGTAAACCTCTAGCCCTTGGTTTGAATAACAAATAATAATTACTCATTTTTTTTTATTTTTGTTGGCCTCCAGCCATTAAATAATTCTTTATCTTATTTAAATAAATCCTTGAATAAACTTTACCTCAGTTTTCTCTTTTCATTCATTTCTTTTTTTTCTTTTTCTCTTAACTCTAATTGCATATTATGATAATAATAAAATAACAAAAAAATTTGAGACAGAAAATGGGGGTTGGTATAAATAAATCTAAAATTTTTTTTTTTTATTTCGTTATAATCTCTTAGATGGTTTTGAAGAAATTTTTTCCCCTGAAACGTTTTTTTTTTCTTTTTGCCCTGAGGCCGCCTCTTGCCTGGCGCCGACCCTGAAATTTTTATTCCTGACTCAAATATCACAACCTAATGTTATAATTACATTGTATTTATATGTACAAATTGACTTGACATTTCTTATACACAGTGGCGGTGCCAGAATTTTGTCAAGGGGGAGGCCCAAATTTTTTTTTTTTGTTATTCATTTAAGCTCTTTTTCGGCAGCGAAGGCCATTTAGACCTATTTTATATATTTATTTCACCTGGATTGGTATCCAATGGCCCAAAATTTACGATGTAGAGAAGGTGAAGAATAGGGTGGCGCAAAAATACGACTAATTTTTTTGTTCGATCTTGTATTAGCCTATGATCCGAAGACAGGTCGATTTTGTTTATTGGATGAAACGTATTTTACATGAAATTTAATATGTTAAATAATATATCGTGAATAGATTGCCTTAAAAATTCCTGCGCAAACTATAATTAATTAAAAATTTAAAAACTATTTTTTTTTTTTTTTCAAAATTCTTACTCGCCATTTAAAAAACTTTTCTGCACAGTTTCTGGCAAGTTTTCTTGCCAAGATTCTGTTTACCAAAATCTGGCCATTATTTTCATCCAATATTTTTGTTTGGCTATCTTTCCTGCCCAGTGTCTGGCCAGTATTTCTGCCAAGATTCTGTCCAACGAATTTTGGCTAGAGTGTCCCCATTTTCTGGTCAGAATCTGTTTGAGTGTTTCTGGACAGAAAATATGGCCAGTATCCTTGCTAGACCCAGAAAACGAGCTACTATTTTCTACCAGGGTGATAACTACGTTAAGATCCAGTTTTTTAGTCGGTCCGATCCGAACCGCGGGCCCTCGCATCGCGGGAGATGTACTTTACGCCACTATACAGTATAGAGAAATATTTGAGCTAAAAAAAGTATATAGACCTATATCATTGGCTTACAAGAAAACATGACAAAGTCAAAAATTAATTATTTGTAAAAAAAAATGACCAAATGTACTGAAATATCATTAATAATAATCATACCTAGGGTTAGATTACCATGATTTATTGAGGCCAGGTCCGGACAGACGACTTCAGGGGATCTAGGGGTATGGAAAATTTTTTTGAAAATTAGGCATTGAAATTTGCTTTTTTAGCTATCCTGAGACTGTTGAATTTTTGTCTGTCCAAAGGAGGGGGCCCGGGCCCCTCTCGGCCCCCCTGGGACCGCTAGTGCTTATACACCAGACAATTCAGATATGTAAATTTATTAATTCTCTCCTTACTTATAAATGACAAAAATGTAAAAATTAAAATTTAATATTTATATAATTAATTATAGAAAAATAATTGTGAGAAAATTTTAAATTTTTTTCTTTATAAAATCAGAATCTACTTGTCGGATTTTTATGGGGACTTTTGCAATGTATACAAGGGTGCAAATTCTTTTTCTTCTTCTTCTTCTCTCCTCGCCTTGTCCCGCGATGCGGGGTCGGCGGCCTCACTCTTTCCCTCCGATCCTATCATACGTTTTTATGACCGGAATAAATAGGACAGGCCGGCCCGTCGCACGGTCTGAAGCCTGTTGAAAAGAGGTAGGAAGAGACAGACATTTAAAGAACTGAAAGACTGCCTGTCCCAGCTCGGACAGCTCGTGGTCGCCATCCACGTACCAGCACAAGATGTGGGCCCCTGAGCAATTTCACTCTATTTTAATAAAATTTAAAATTCACCCCCCCCCCCCCCCGAGTTTAAATAATAGGTATTTGAGAAACCATTCCCAACTCCCCGCATCCTCTCTCTCCCTAAACATTTGTTTAAACGCTAGACCCTCAATTATATTTAAATAGTGCGATGGATGGACCCGTAACTTGGAGTTTGATGTTATTTTTCAAATTCTCAGCTGGAAGGGGGTCCAGGGGCTAAGCCCGCCCAAGGAAGGCAAGAAGCGCGCTCCAATACAATACAGCTTTATTCTTATACAATACTTTATGATTATACATTTTTCCGGCCCCCTAACCGGACATGCTGATTTATTATCTTCCCGATAGTTGAAAGTCCCTTGCGGAGTGAACGCCAAAATTTGAGAATAAAAAAACCTAAAAAAAGCCCTTGAGAAAACATTAAACCCCCGCCCTTGTATCCGCACTTGATCATCGCCTATACCAGTTGTTCCCAACCTTTTTTGGCCCATCGCCCCTTTCTGGAGGCAACTAACACCTATCGCCGCCCCCCCCCCTTTTTCATTTTCATTGTATGTCTAATTTTAATCTAAAGTGTAAATAATAATGCAATTTTATTATTTTAAACAATTTTGTGTTTAGTATCAATTTATGCATTTTACAGAAATATACCTGAAAAATTTACATGGTTCAAATTGAATCAAATTCATGGATTCTGTGATCTGCATCTGCATTTACGTACAAAACATGATTTAAAATTTTTAACAAGAAAGTACTCTTTTTCAAAGTTGAAAATATCAAGTTCCCCAGATAACGTTTTGTTTTCCAAGTGAATAAATACAACAACTGCAGAAATATGGACAGAAATGTTGAAATTTTTTTTAGCTAAATTGTGCTATTAATTACTAACTAAAATAAACCACAATTACTGGTAAAAATTTATTTTAAAAAATAATCCTGACCCTAGGAGTAGTAGGCAAGATTTTTATTATTTATCCCTACCGAAATCTTTTAAAAATCTAATAATAATAATTTTATTTTTATGAAGAAAATTTCAAAAATTGATCTTTTTTCAGTAAATTTTTATTTAATAAAAACAAAAGTGACGTTTCGATTCTAGATTGGAATTGGATTCTTCAGAATATTTTATTTTTATGACAATTTTTTGTCCTCTTCTATCCTGGACATCCTCTAAATGGGATATTTTTTTTTTGATTTTTGTTTTTTTACTTTCTCTTACCTATATATATATGTAATATATATATGGAGAGAAAGTATTGGATTCATGTCAAAAATTCGATGACGAGATTTTGATGGATCTTCACGTTTTGAGGTCCCCTGAATCCAAAAAAGTGGTTTTCGCGACATGGTCTGTGTGTGTGTCTGTCTCTGTGTGTGTGTCTGTGTGTGTGTCTGTGAACAAAATATCATACCTTCCCCTCCCAGGAAAGTATAGCAACCAAGATGACCGTTCAATTATTTCGAGACATAACGCTTTTTAAATGTTAATTTAACCGTAGCACAGAGAATAGAGCCCTTGCTAGCTCTCTTCAAGCCTGACCAATATATGAGCTCTTCCTCTCTTCGAAAAATAGATTTGTCTATTAATCAATTGGGAAATGGCCTCCAATGCCAAAAAATACTTTAAATAATATAATCGTATGGAGGAAGGCCGTCTAATTTACAGGAAGATGAAGAAAATAGACTTTAATCGGCCCAAAATTATTTATTACCAATGTCGACGTTTCGGGACTATACGTCACCCATCCTCAGGACCTTAAAATACAACACAACAACAAAACTTTACAAATTAAGATAAACTTAAACAGCAAGATAGATTTTTTTTTCTATTATATCTTGCTGTTTAAGTTTATCTTAATTTGTAAAGTTTTGTTGTTGTGTTGTATTTTAAGGTCCTGAGGATGGGTGACGTATAGTCCCCGAAACGTCGACATTGGTAATAAATAATTTTGGGCCGATTAAAGTCTATTTTCTTCATCTTACTTTAAATAATAATAACATTTGTCATCTGTTTGCTCCAAAGATGCTCAAACTTCCAGGGACAGCCTTTTTTTTTTGGTTGGACAAAAAAAAAAAACGAATTTGTGGACCAGCAGCCTCTTGTAAATGGCAAAAATATCGTCACCGGCGGCCACCTCTGTGTGTGTGTGGGGGGGGGGGGAGGGGGGAGGGGGAAAATGGGCTGGCGCCTCGGCTCTCCCCTCCTTTTGCTGGAGAGCCGGCCAGCCAGCCAGTGAAGCGCATTCGAAATCGCGTTCACTCGGCATTCCACCCCCGAAACTAGCAACAACGCAACAAAAACAACCACTTGAGTGATTCGATTTCATTAGTGTTTTTTTGTTTTTTGTTTTTTGTGATCTTTATTATTACCCAAAATGCACAGCGGAGTTGAAATTTTGGCCCCACCGCGCCACAAGCGCCCAATTGTAAGTACTCAACAAACAAATTTTATTTTTAACAAAAAAATAAATATAGAAGATTAAATATTTAAGTTTAAAATTTTCTCTTTATTTTATTCTAATCAATCAAATTTTGCTTGATGTTATTTCAACTTAGTACGTATTTCGAGTCACTCGTGTGTGTTATCTTAAGAAAATGAGCATCTATTCAGATGACACACTCGAGTGTCTCGTAGTTCGTATTAATAATAAAAAAAAATTCCCAAGTTTCGGAAACCTATCGCAGGACCTGTAGCCAGCAAAACAAAATTTATTTAAAAATAATCAAGTGTTTATAAATAATATTTAAAAATAAAATAAGTAATAATAATGTTTTGTTTGGGTCCCGAGGAAGAGTATGACTTCGGCCCGAAACGTCACAAAAAAAATTTATTGCTTTAACCTTTTCTATCAGGTAAAATTTTTTTTTACCGATCCCGTAGCTGTGATTAAAAAATATTAATTTCGGAAACTTTGTCCAAAATAAAAAAAAAAAAATAAAATTTTGTTATTACATTAATTATTCATGCGCTCTCTTTTCTGTAATCTTTGCATAATTTTTCTCTAATAAATAAAAAAATAAAAATTTTGCCGATCCCGAGATTAAAAAAATATAAATTTTATTTTTTTGACATTAGAAATATAATACTTCTATTATTCTCGCTAGGAAATTTATTATCATTATTACTAGACTCGAACTAACGAAAAAGGAAAATTATCGTTTTTTTTATCAAAAAAATAGAGCTACGTATTCTATTATGAAATAACAATATAGTCGATATCTTTATTTAGAAATTAAAATTAAATTCATTTATAAATTATTAATATAAAACACTTGGTTATATATTTCATGATATTATTTTAAAAAAATTAATACGTGCTTCGAAACACTTGTGTGCGTCATTTTTCACACCCGAATATCTATATTAATTTCTTACTTTCTCTTACCTATGTATATATGTAATATATATATAGAGAGAAAGTATTGGATTCATGTCAAAAATTCGATGTCGAGATTTTGATGGATATACACGTTTTGAGATCCCCTGAATCCAAAAAAGTGGTTTTCGCGACATGGTCTGTGTGTGTGTCGTGTGTGTGTGTGTGTCTGTGAACAAAATATCTCAAGAACGAAAAGAGCTAGGAGGTTGAAATTTTATATTTAAGTTAGGCACCCCCCTGAGACGTGACACGAAGCTTTTGAACAAAATCGACCAAAGAGTACTAGTACTTTACTGATGCACTTTTTCAGTTTTTTTCGATTTTCTCTAAATTTGCTCCAACGATTTTTTTTTAAATTCAAAAATCAATTATTTTTTAGATGCTCTTTAAAATGTATATTCTCATTTTGTCATTGAAATCTTCTGAAGACCACTTTACTCTTGTACTCCATAGAAAAGATAGGAGAAATGGTTGCCATGGTAACAAAATATAAATATTTTGCCATATTTATAAATTTTACATCTTGAATTCAATTGTACCGTACTGTCGGAAACTAAATACATGTCGACACAAAAAATCTGGGGTGACAAGCACAGAACACAACTTTCGATTACCGAAGGTAAGAGAAAGTTGTGTGCTGTGCGCCAGTCACACCAGATTTTTTAAATAGTAAATAGTCCTGAAATAGATAACCGAATATTTTATTAATTTAGAAAATCTTTCAACGAGGAACTTGTTCGGGAAAGAATATAAATAAACCCGTATCTTCTTTAATTTTTGTTTTGTTGTTGTTGTTGTTGTTCCTTGCCCTTCTGTTGTTCCAACAGTGGCGTAGCAGGAGGCAATTCAATTTTCTATCCAATGTGAATCTTTTAGAATAATTCTTTTTTTTTATAACTAAATATGGACCCTGTTATGCAATGGTGTGTCAAAGACCCAAACATCGAGTTTTGAGACAATCACCATTAAAGTTTTTTGTTTTCATTGTATTATATATTATAATTTTTGTTGTCAATTGTGCAAGTAACATTAAATATAAATTTTTTTAGGACATATTTCATAAAAAATACTATTAATTAAAGCATTTGAAACAATATTCCGTGCTTAACTCAATTTTTAATTTTTTGGTCTGTGACACACCATTGCATAACACGGTTCATATATTATTGGGCTTGATGAACAGTGGCGTCATTTTAACTTTTTCTTGGGGGGGGGGGGCGGACAAATTTTTTTCTTCGGGGGCAAACAATTTTTTTTTTTAAATTTATTTACAAATAGGTACTCAAATTTGGCCAAAATATACGCGTATTTAATTTAATTCACATTCGTGATAAATGGAAACTTGTCAGCCTGATGTCCAAAGGGTGCTCTGAAATATAAAACGATAAATTTAATAAAAAAATTCCGTTTTATTTATACTATCATTTACCAATTTGTGAGACGACCAAGAAAGAATCTAGTCGATTTAGTTAATATAATAAGATACACCGGCCCAAGGGCGGATACAAGGGAGGGGGGTAAAGGGGGTAATTACCCCCCCCCCCGAGATTCGAAAAAAATACCTTTTTTTCGCAAAAAAATGTATTTTTAATGTAAAATTTTTAAAATTAATACTTAAAAATTTGATGTGTATTTATATTCTGGCAAACAAGTACAGAATGCGCTTTGAAATTACCGAAATTAAAAAAAAATAGTGTGCTGTGCGACGAGTCACACCAGATTACCCCCCCCCCCCGAGAAATACCTCTGGATCCGCCCTTGCACCGGTCTAAATCAAAAACTTTTAAATTGCATTTTTAACATCCTACAGAGTGTACAAATATCCAGTAGAACAGACAAACTGACGAATTATTAATACAACCCAAATATTTCTATGATAGTCAATATTTTTTTCAATTTTCAAATTCTTTATTCAGTTTCAATATTAACCGCCACCCTTAGGGAAAAGAGCCTTGAAGTTAGACAACCCGAGCGCTTAGCTGCCGTAATTGTTGTCTCAAAAAATGGAATTTCCACTGAAATATTAAAAAAAAGTTTATTTATTTATTTTCTAAGCACTCTGGTTGTCTAACTTCACGGGTCTATTCTCTAGGGTGGCGGCTAATATTGAAACTGACTGTACAGTGAGCGCCACAATTAAGTCCCCACCTGATAGTTTTATGCCGGGTTGCAAGAAAACAGTTCTGTAAACATTTAAAAGTCTGTTAGTAAACATCGCTTTGGGCTTTAAAATTATAGGCTGTTGCTAAAGCCGCTTTAAAGGAACCGTTAACTATTCCCTACTGTTAAGATATATAGATAGATGCAAAACAATTGGGCCACAGAAAATGACTGCTTTCTATGTAGTTGGCCCAGTTGACCGCAAGGGCGCATTGTCAAATTGTATAATTTATAATAGTACCAAAATTATAAAATAAATTAAAATAGTAATTATATTTGTATTCTTTAAATTTTAATTGTTAATATTAGGTTACAAAACAAAAAATGTTTAAATATTTAAATATCGTAAAATAAAAATAATAATCACGTTGGTTGCTCTGACTTTCAGATGTTAAATTATAAAGAAACTGGGAATATACTATAACCTCACTTTTTCTCTTCATCGAATGAATATCTGTAATAATTAATAATATCGCTTAATACGTTTCAGAAACTAAAGAAAACTCAATTAAATTAATGTATTTCTATCTTACCTCTCTCGCGTGATAATATAGTCACCAAATTCTTATTTATTTCAATGAAACTAATCAGGTTAGTGGATACTTTATAGTTTAAAGCTCCGAATTTCAACCTTTTGTTTAAATACAGCTTTTAAGAACCAATCATCTTTAAATACGTTCTTGCAACCCAAAATTATTTAGCGGAAGGTTTAAACCAACAAAAGCGTTTAACGAACCGTTAAATACGTTCTTGCAACCCGGCATTAGTCTTAAATATATGGTAAATGGTGAAATAATTTTAAATTTGAAAAGGTAAAATAAAATCATCTGCATGAGATTTTACGTTTTACTATACACCATATACTTACTTAAGGCTAAAACTATCAGGTGGGGACTTAATTGTGGCACTCACTGTACAATTTATACAGTATTGGTAACGTTTACAATTTCTGAGTATCAACTTCGTATTGCTTATACATTTTATAAATTTTCCATATTTACTTCTCCAATAAACTAAATATTATAAATTTTCATTTGAGAGGTTGATTTATTTTATTATTCAATTAATTGGCTTTGACTTTTCAAAAGGCCCAATGCTTTCCGATGGGCAAAATTTTTCGAGCCTGCTCAAATGGAAACTCGACTGCTTTTCCTGTACTCTCCATTACACCCTCTTTAAGGGTGCAAAACCAAATTGGTCAAACAGCTAAAACTTTATTCATACATTTTATAAAGAGGAAATCATAACCTCAACAATTAATAACTCAAAAATGTATACAAGCGAGGTGAATAGCTGAATGAATATGTAGAAGGATGAATAAAAGGCCAAGCAGCTATTATTATTTCTTTATTGGTATCAAACCCACAGCGACGTTTCGGTCGACTATGCGACCATCTTCATGGCTATAATGGAGTATACAAAGACTAGGTTATACAAAAAAACAAATTCAAGACATTAAGATAGAATATTCTATAAATACCTAGGGTTCAGTCAATAGTAACCCTCTTGAAAATAAATTCACTCTAATCTCAGGTAGCTCTAGAATTCCAAAGGGAATTTGCCCAAACAGAACGTCACAGACGGACGGACATTCGCTATTTATATATAAATAGATTATTTCTAAATTCTTTAATATGTTTTTTTTGTTTGCTTGGTTTTTCTGTCTAAATCGCAATCGCTTTTTGAAAGAGGTCAGCGGGTAGTGTGTCTATTATAAATTCCACTGGAGTGAAGTAATATAAATAAATGCAGTTTGGTTATTTCTGTCTACATATTTCCCTTAGGGCCTGGCTTCGAGGGAATGACAAAAGTTATATATATAAATATATTTGCTGCTAGGCTACACGAACGATCTCGATCTGAAGAAAGAGAGAAGAAATTTGATCCCTACCTTGCTTCGCTTGCGTTCTTTTCTCTCACTCAGCACTGGATAAAATTTACCCACACTAAAAAGAAAGGGGATTTTTCTTATTATAGAAAAGCCATCTATTCTATTATTTGTTATTCCATGCCGTTGTTTCGTCATCCATCCTCGGCACAAGTTTGAAATTAAATCAAGTCCTTTTGCGAAGACAAAAAACAAAAACCGTTGGCTCTAATTGAAACAGTAAAAAACACTCAATATATTATAGGCATAAGTATTACCTAAAACTGTACTACTCTCTGAAATTTCAAAAGGGAAAGATTTCCTATTAACTTGATTATTTGCCAATTCTCAAACATTATCCAATTTATTTTGTACATATTTTTATTATTATTATTCAAGTAAAATAGAATTTGAAAAAAAAAAATAAAGGATGAAACTGGAAGAAGATATTATGTATGTACAAGGTTTCTACCAAAAGACATCCATGGATCTCACTTTTAATTTAGTTTAATTAATAGCTAGTATTAAATATGATAAATTGCAACGTTTCGGTCACCAGCCGTCACTTTTACAAAATCAAAGTGAATGCCGTCATTTTGAAATGAAATTTTGACCAATCTTGAAGAGAACCAGACAGCCAAAAGGAAAATATATATTTGTAAGAGAAAGTAAAAAATACTCAGTGTCCCAAAAGTTCTCAAATGGGGAGGCTCAAAATATTCGAGAAAATGAATTTGCCCATTGGAAAGCATTAGGCGTCCTTATGAAAAAGCCAATTAATTTTAATAATTAAATCTCTCAAATGGAAAAAAAAAGTTTCCTATATAATTAAATTTTCTTTTTTTTATCCTATATACTGTGACATCCCGTCCTGTGGAAGGGACGTTAAGAAGGTTCCCTCTCAGTGATGCATTCTTCGAAAGGAGTACACACGCCGGTGCTGAGGGAGTCCCTCCTCAACTAGGACATCCTCCATAGCATAGAAGAGGTTGGATATAAGGAGCCGGTTGGAACCAGAAATAAGGATTAGTTCACTAGCTAGAGACGAAAGCAGGAGGAGGAGTTAGAGATAGGAAATGATGTAACTTCACGGGGTGCTGGTAGATGGCTACAACCAGAGGCCGGTTGGGTTTGAGGTGTGTGTCTTCGTGCACGAAAGCACCTCGGGTAAATAAGCGTGAATCCCGATAGAAATTTCAAATAATAATAATTTTATCCTATAACATGAAAACCAGTCCCATGAGGGACTGATTTTTGGGGAGTAGAGAGGTGAAGGACCTCCCACTCCCAAAATTGGAACCGGGTTGTTGGCTCTCGAGCTAGATCCGGTTATTGGGCTTGGTGCGTGTCCGGGTGCACGATGCACCAGGGGTAACTAAACGGGTGTAGGCTATTGAGGGTTTTTATGTCGTAATTTAAGGCTTTTCCCTCAAATAAAAAAAAAAAAAAATTATCTTATAATATTATTTTTTTAAACACATAGTTTGAAAGTGGACATATAAAGTACTAGTACTCTTTGGCCGATTTTGTTCAAAAGTTTCGTGTCAAGTCCCAGGAGAGTGCCTAACTTAAATAAAATTTCAACTTCCTAGCTCTTCTCGTTCTTGAGATATTTTATTCACAGCCAGATAGACAGACCATGTCGCGAAAACCACTTTTTTGGACTCCGGGGTCCTCAAAACGTGAATATCCATCTAAATCCCAACATCGAATTTTCGACATGAATCCAATACTTTCCCTCTCTATATATTAAGAGGTAAGAGAAGGTAAAAAATAAATAAAATTGTTTATTTTTTATTATAAAAAATAGTAAATTTTGCATGAATAGTAAGTAATATTCCTTTCTAAACTTGTGCTGTTTCCCCTTCTCTAAGTTTTGTTGTTAAAGATACCAATCAGCAAGGCGTCATTCGATTATCTAACTGCAAACCGTTGGCTCTAGTTGAAACCTGATTAAATTAGAACTAAAAAACGTTTCGAGTGTTTATCTCTTGTATTTTTATATTTAAAAAATCTATTAACATTTTTTAGAAAGCTTACGAACTTGTAAATGAGGAGTTGATTGTCTTCCCTTTCCTACCAAATTAAACAAAAAAGATTCAATTAATATCCCACTCAAATATATTGATACTTAGAAAATTTGGAAATACTAGGAACGTAAGAAATTCTGGACCTCTTTCCTATAACAACAACAAAAAAAGGCTGATGTCAAAGGAAAGGATCTCAAGACATTTATCAAAAAAAAAAAGGTCTCGGCGGGGGTCTTCAGAAAAGCGACTCCTCCCCTCTCCTTTTCTGCTTTTAAAGATATAGAAGGGATTTTTTTATACCCCAGCATCGCTTCATTCACAACTTGTTGCTTTAAACGGATATTCCAAAAAGAATTTCTTTTTTTTTTTTTTTTTCTAAATCTCAATCCAATTTTTATTGAACAAAATGATCTCTATTCGTCGATATTAAATTAAAGTGTTTGCTGTTGCGTTTTTTTCCCATTTAGATGATTAATTTTTCCAATTCTATTTTTATCTTATCCAATTATTGATGATTTAAAAAAATTTTCCACTATTAATTTTATCGTTTCCTTAAGTAGAAAATTAAAAATTTTCCCATTTCACGCCAATTTATTTATTAATTTTCTAGAGATTATTTATGTTCTTTAAAAAAATAGTCATTTGCGAAATGAGCGCTGAAAAAGAACCCGAAATTGGACTTGGAGGGGTTTGGTTAGAAAAATCTGGTGTGAACGTTCGCGCAGCACGTAACAATCAGTAATTGAAAGTTGTGTTCTGTGCTTGAACTCTAGATTTTTTGTGTCAACATACGAGCATATTTGGTTTCCGAGAAAACAGAATTCAAGATGTAAAATACCCAGCTAGCAGAACCTCGTCAAAATGACGTCCGAAATTGGTCATAACTGGTCAAAAGACGTCAAATGACTAATTAAAACGTCTTTTTTGTAACGTCTTTAAAACGTGCAAAATATCACATTATAAAGACGTACCGATCACGACACTTATTATTACTTTCTCTTACCTCCATATTTTTATTTTATTACGCATGCGCACACATTTCGCGCATGCGCAACTGTTAGCACACACAAAGGATCGTACCGGTTCTGTTAAAAATAAAATATCGATATAGGTACTAATTAAAATTAAAAATTGAATAATTAAATCTCTCAATTATTATTTTATAATTAGTCATATATATATTAAATTTCAACTTTCCTATTTTTGTCATTTATATGGATAGAGAAGAGATGTATTTAATTGCTAAAATAATGTGTTTTATAATTATATTATTAATACAATTTAATTTTATATGTGAGTTTGTTTCTCATTTTATTTATCCATCAGATTATAAAAAGGTCAAAAAAAAGTCACGGAATTACGTTTTTTTGACGTTTCAAAATGTCGTCATCGGTCTGTGACATTAGTCCGTGATTTTTAGGTCATTTTGTCGTCAAACATAACGTCATTTCTGGTCAGTTTCCGACGTCATTTTGACGGGTCTCTGCTAGCTGGGATTTATCAACATAAAAAAATATTTATATTTTGTTACAATTTCTACTATAAAGTACAATAGTAGGGTGCGCTTGAAACAATTTGGCGTGCAAAATGAGAATATATATTTTAAAAAATAATTGATTTATGAATTTTAATGGTTACAGTGAATTTTGAGCAAAAAAAACTGAAAAAGTACATCAGTATAGTATTAGTACCCTTGGTGGCCGATATAAAAGATTATTTTCGCGTCTCGATTGAGTATTTAACTTAAATATAAAATTTCGTAGCTTTATTTCTGTGGGAACTCAAAACGTGTATTTCCATCAAAATCTCTACTTTGAATTTTTGATTTTCTATTCTATTTTATCTCTATATATATAAAGAGAGAACTCACTGACTGACTGATTGGCTGACTTATAATCATCGCACAGCCTAAACTGTAAGGCCTAGAAAGTTGAAATTTGGCATGTAGATTACATTTGGGCCCTAGGCGTCATTTAAGAAGCCATTTTTCAAAATTCCAATTTTAAGGGCCCCAAATGGTCATTTATGTGTGAAATTTTGACTTTTTTTATTAATTTCTAAACCAGACAAAACACAATCATCGCACAGCCTAAACTGTATGGCCTAGAAAGCTGTAATTTGGCATGTAGATTACATTTGGGCCCTAGGCGTGATTTAAGAAGCCATTTTTCGAAATTCCCATTTTAAGGGCCCCAAATGGTCATTTATGGGTAAAATTTTGACTTTACAATAATTTCTAAACCAAAAAAGATATCGATTTGGTTTCTTCGCTAAAACCTTCTTTAGATAAAAATCTAAATTGTGTGTTTCAGGGTTTTTTGAAATTCGGCCCCTAAGTACCCCAAATCGCCAATTTAGGGAAAAACAATATATTTAAGGGTAAAATTTTGATCTACATTAATTTCTAAACCAGAAGAGATATCGATTTGGTTTTTTCACTAAAACCTTCCTTAGATAAAAATCTAAATTCGTTGTTTCAGGGTTTTTTGAAATTCGGCCCCTAAGTACCCCAAATCGCCAATTTAGGGAAAAAATTTTGACTTTACAATAATTTCTAAACCAAAAAAGATATCAATTTGGTTTCTTCGCTAAAACCTTCTTTAGATAAAAATCTAAATTCGTTGTTTCAGAGTTTTTTGAAAATCGGCAGCCCCCCCCCCCCCCCCAAATTTTTAATTCTTCTATTTCTTCAAATATGAATATGCTTTTTTGGATTTAAAATTCTTGAATAAATATCTTTAGAGTGGTTTAAAGTTTTCTGATTTTTTTTAGCCCCCCCTCAAATTTTTAATTCTTCTATTTCTTCAAATATGAACATGCTTTTTTGGATTTAAGATTCTTGGATAAATATCTTTAGAGTGGTTTAAAGTTTTCTGATTTTTTTAGCCCCCCCCCCCCTCAAATTTTTAATTCTTCTATTTCTTCAAATATGAACATGCTTTTTTGGATTTAAGATTCTTGGATAAATATCTTTAGAGTGGTTTAAAGTTTTCTGATTTTTTTAGCCCCCCCCTCAAATTTTTAATTCTTCTATTTCTTCAAATATGAACATGCTTTTTTGGATTTAAGATTCTTGGATAAATATCTTTAGAGTGGTTTAAAGTTTTCTGATTTTTTTAGCCCCCCCCCCTCAAATTTTTAATTCTTCTATTTCTTCAAATATGAACATGCTTTTTTGGATTTAAGATTCTTGGATAAATATCTTTAGAGTGGTTTAAAGTTTTCTGATTTTTTTAGCCCCCCCCTCAAATTTTTAATTCTTCTATTTCTTCAAATATGAACATGCTTTTTGGATTTAAAATTCTCGAATATCTTTCAATCGAAATATCTTTCAAGTGGTTTAAATTTTTTAATTGTTCTATTCTTCAATTATGAACATAATATTTTGGATAAATATTTTTCTAAGGATATAAAGTTTTTTGTGTGGTTCCCCCCCCTAAATTTTTAATTCTTTTATTTCTTTAAATATGAACATCCTTTTTTGGTTTTAAAATTTCTGAATAAATATCTTTCAAGTGGTTTAAAGTTTTTTTTTAAATATCTTTCAAGTGGTTTAAAGTTTTTTGTGTAATGCCCTCCCCCCCCCGAATTTTTTATTCTTATATTTCTTCAAATATGAACATGCTTTTTTGGGATAAAAATTCCTAAATAAATATTTGTCGAAGAACCGAAAATGCGGTCCATATATTTACGAACGAAAATAATTTTTCTGGTATGTCTACGGTTTTTTGTTAAATATGGGCAGATTATAGACATTATAGCTGGTATGATCCAAATACGCCTTCAAATATACAGGAATCTTATAATACAAAATGATCCTGCATTACAAAAGAGCGCTTTTTTAAGAAAGTACCTTACAGCTATTTACTATTTCTGTAATTGGCCCTTTATTTAACACAATAAATAAAGAAATAAAATATTTATTTACTACTTATCTTCGTGATAGTAATAATTTCATATCATTTTATAATTTGCAAATTACGTTATTACCTTAGCGTGATTTCCTAAGCTTTCGAAATTCTATATTTAAGAGCATTAAATTCTCATTTTGGAGATTTTTTTTTTATATTAACTTTTGAAAGTGTTAAGATATCAATTTGTTTTTGCGGTAAAGAAGAATCGAGGCATTGAGAATTGACCACGAGTTAAGAACGTTTAAGGTCCGTGAATTTCAGGTTTTTAACGAAGGCCGTCCAAGAAACATGCTAAAATGTAACAAATTTGCCCGCCGAAGGCGGGCAAAGCTCGCCGGTAGGCGAGCTTGGGGGTCCAGGGGCGAAGCCCCCTGGCTAGCGCAGGTTCGCCGAAGGCGAACCGCGCGGCTAGTATCAACATATTTAGATAAGTAACGGTAAAAAGAAGGGGAAATCATTAATCACCCCCAGGCCGGGAGCCCCCACGAATGCTCCGCCACGTCACTTCCCTCAACCCTCTCGAGCGTCATAGATAAGGGATCGGAACTCTTATCTTCTTTTAAAAATGGAAACAATTCCTTTGTTAAGAGATTTCAGATTATAACTTAATATTTCCTTCTTATTCCAAATAGGCGATTATAAAATATCCACGAAATATCAGAGAGAATAAATTATATACCCGTACGTGCTCAAATTAGAGAGAGCCAATAATTAATAAAAATTCCATGGTCACAAGAATTATTGAATGACGTCATTTCATTCTCTATCTAAATTATAAAATAAATACAGTATATATTTGGATAATTGTAACCTAAATAAATATTAAATCGTAGGATGTAGTATAGAGGTATAAGTCACGTTTCTTATTCATCAATTGGCTATTAATTAATTAAGGAAAATGGGGGTGAGGTCTAAATAGCTCAAACAATAATTTATTTATTTATTTATTTATTTATTTAGTTAAGAAACATTCACAAAAAAAAAAAAAAAAAAAAAAACAAAAACAAAAACAGAATATTTCTAATTCTCTCTCAACAGATTTCCTCCAATTATAGAGAGAGAGGGATTACAGAATTGTGTGGGCCTGCCTGTACTTTAATTTATACATTCACATGTTCATGGTTTTATAAATATAAATATAAAAATGTTGAATATAGAAACAGAAATATACATATACATAAAAAAATATAGTAAGGTGTATATAAATAGTAATAGAGTGTTGGTGAGAGGGCTCAAAGATTCTCCCTCCTATTAAATTCTGCGATCATTTTGAATATTGGAGATCTCTCCTTTACAAGTGTACGAGATCTTTCGCAATATAGGAGAGATCTCATTCGGCAGTTGAAAGCGGGGACCTTAAATCCGATTTTGGCCAGCAAATCGCTGCAGTCCCATTGTCCGTCCAGAAGCTTAAACAAATTGTTGACAGAATCGTCTGCTCTTCTTTCAGAGAGACTCCTCATATCAAACAACTGTAAAAGATCTTTGTACCGTATATTCTGGTCATAATGGCCGCTTGACCTGAAGTACAGATATTTTAAAAACTTTCTTTGAACCCTCTCCACCATTTCCACCTGCAACGCGGAAAGAGGACTCCAGATAAGGGGGTTATACTCCAAATGCGATCTGACCAGAGTGAAATATAAATTTTTCAAAGTGGTTAGATTTTTGAAATTTTTTGAGTTTCTGACAAGAAAGCCCAGCATTTTGTAGGCCTTGTTAGTTACATGCTGCACTTGTTGACCAAAAGATAATTTAGAGTCAACAAGAATCCCCAAATCATTGATCTTATCCACTCTTGGGAGCTCACAGTTATCAATGGAGTATTTATGATACATAGTGTTGTGTTTTTTAGAAAAAGTAATCACGGAGCATTTGCTGACATTTAGACCTAATTTATTATTTTTGTACCATTTGGAAATGGCATCCAAATTGCTTTGCAAAGTCAAGCAATCTCCGCGATCCCTCACCACCCTAAATATCTTTAAGTCATCCGCGTACAGGAGGAATTCACAGTCATTAATTTGTGAACATATATCATTGAGGAATATAATAAAAAGGAGAGGGCCCAAATTCGAGCCCTGGGGTACTCCTGAGTAGGGAACAAATTTTGTAGATAGTATATTCTTGAAAACAACAGACTGTCTCCTATCAGCGAGATATGACCGAAAAAAGACAACTAAATTATCCGAGAGTCCATAATCCTTTAACTTATTTAGAAGTAGACTATGATTTACGGTATCGAATGCCTAATCGTTGAAATGTGCTGGGTAACAACCCTCGCCCACTCGTTTCAGGCAATTAAGCCTAGAGCACACCTGGGCGACGTTTTTCTGGCGCGATGATGGATTTAATTTGAACATTTTATCTAACAAAATGTCGTCCTCAGAGGAAGACCTCTTTTTGATTACATCACTTTTAGAAGAAGATGAAAAAAAAATTTTGAGTGCATAATATAAATAAAAAAATGAACTCAAATCAGTGAATTCAAATTACTCGATAATCTAAAAAAAGAAAAAAATCTAGTGTGACTGGTCGCACAGATCAAGATATATTTAGTTTCCGCCATTTGGTATCCAAATGGCTTAAATAAAATCATCGGACTGCCTGGGGTCAGAACCCGCGACATTCGGTATAGAAAGTAGACACGCTACCAACTATTCCAAGCCCCGTGGGCAAAAGAAAATTTAATTATATAAAAGCCCTCGGAGCATGGCGTAGAGGTTAGCGTGTTAACCTCATATACCAAACGTCGCGGGTTCGGACCCCAGGCAGTCCGATGATTTTATTTAAGCCATTTGGATACCAAATGGCTTAAATAAGAATGCCTGGACCTCTAATAGATAAATTATTTAATAACGGATATCGTAAAGTCTTATATGGCCTGAGTTGCCGAAAAGACTGAGTGAGTGTGAGTGTGAATGAGAAAAAAGTGTGTTAAAAAAAAAAAAAAAAAATTATATAAAAAATTTTATTATTTTTCATTTGAGAGATTAGGTTCAATTTTTAAAGTTAATTGGCTTTGATTTTCATAAGGAAACCCAATGCTATCCCATGGGAAAAATTCGGAACATTTTTGAGCCTCCCCATTTGGGGATTTGGGAAACTGAGTATTTTCCTTGGCCTCTTCGTTATGAATAACGTTCTCTTCAAGAGTAAATTATGACTTTCACTTTAATTTTACAAAAGTGCCCTCGGACCTTGGACTAGTGGTTAGCGTGCTGGCCATTTGTACCAAGGGTTGCGACAATTTATTTCAATTGCAATTAAAATAAATAGAGACGTAGCCTAAATGACCTTCGATGCCGCAACATGCCTTAACTAAAAAAAAAAAAACTGTGTGAATGTGAATGTAGTTTCTGATCAAGGGCGTGCGCAGGATTTTTTGCAGGGGGGGCAAGTCACTTCCAGATAAGTTAAAAAAACGAATTTTGGTATTAATAATGTTATACATCTCTTAGTATTTAAAGCTTTCTCACCGTGGCAAGGTGGATGTATACTGTGAAAGGTTTTTTTGTATTTTTTTTTTTTATTTTATACATTTTTTTGTATCATTTTAATTTTCCAGGGGGGGGGGGCAAGTGCCTGGTTGCCCCCCCCCCCTGCGGACGCCCATGTTTCTGATGTCTAATAATAATAATGATAATTAAACTAAATTAAAATTAAATCCACGATTAATGCCAAGAATGCCTGTTATGGCAATCTACTCAAAGCCTAAATCGGGAGAGGCTTTGTACCTTCTTAGGATCTTTTTCATATAAAGAATAATTAAAATATATACAATTCAAACACTCGGTTTTATGTTTCAAGGTATTTATTAATTTCGGTGTGTCATCCTCAGAAACAACATTTATACCAATGAAACATATCGCCTAGTTTTAATTTAGCGAATATTTTAAAAGACCCCATATCTTTTATCACCTATTTAATCTTTTATCAGTAATCATTTAATTAATTAACAAAATACTCTTAAAATGATTTCATTTTATAAAAAAAAAAAAAAAAAATGCGAAATCCAAGGTTTTCGAGAGAAGTCAAGCCGGGGGCTTCCCTTTTCCCTTCAAGAACCACTTCCGCCGTCGCCGTCGTCGTCGCTCTCACTTCCTTCTTCTTGCACCTCAAAGCTTCTTTTGTTATTCTAAAAAAAAAAAAGCATTCAGTTCTTTCTCAATGATGACCCAGAAAACATTTTTCAATTTCCACTTGAATCTCGACATAATTGATTTTATTTCCATATCGCTCTCTTGGATTTAATAAAATTTCTCACTTCCTTTTTGCTTCTTATTTTATCACATTTTCTTTGCCTAGATAAATATTTTATTAGTAACACGCGTTAAGAATAAATCTTCAAGCTTATCGCGCTACCTATTCTCTACGACAAAATTAAATTAAATTTAGGCTATATGATTAATCATATGAAAATAATTGTAAAATTTAATTTTAATTTTTGGCATTATGTCTGCGTGTGTGTGTGTGAACACGATTGCTTAAAAACCAAAGCAGCTAGATGGATGAAATTTGGTATATGCTCCTTACACTAAAATTGTAGATTTCTATCAACTTTTGGAGTAAATACGTCACTTGGAAGTAGTACTTTACTTAAAAAGTTTTTTCAAAAATTTTGATATTTTCAATTTCTTTGTTATATTATGATAAAATACTCTATTTTAAAAAGTTTTTATTCTTTGACATTTTTTCAAAAACTGAATAGTTTTTGAAATAATCAAAGAAGAAAAAGAAAATATTCGTTAATTTTGATAAAAAATCAAAACAAAATCATACAGGTGTCATAAAAAAAGGGTAAATATAAACAAATGAATTGTGAAACAAATGAATCATTTGTTTATATTTACCCTTTTTTTTATGACACCTGTATGATTTTGTTTTGATTTTTTATCAAAATTAACGAATATTTTCTTTTTCTTCTTTGATTATTTCAAAAACTATTCAGTTTTTGAAAAAATGTCAAAGAATAAAACTTTTTAAAATAGAGTATTTTATCATAATATAACAAAAAAATTGAAAATATCAAAATTTTTGAAAAAACTTTATAAGTAAAGTACTACTTCCAAGTGACGTATTTACTCCAAAAGTTGATAGAAATCTACAATTTTAGTGTAAGGAGCATATACCAAATTTCATCGATCTAACTGCTTTGGTTTTTAAGCAATCGTGTTCACACACACACCCAGACGTAATTCCAATAGAATATACGAGAAAGTCTCGGGGAAGTCAATCCCCATATTTTCCATTATAACGAATGCATTTACTCCAAATCTTTTTGACCAATTTTTATGGGGTAAAAAACCTGCGCTGCAAAATAAATTAACTTAAACTCCTCTTTTCTCAGGTTCTAGATCTCCGATTTGAAAAAGACTCGATGTCACGTGATATGAAATTTAACAATGTTTATGAAAATCTCCAGTTTTTTAAAAATATTTTTTAATAAATATGAGAAAACCATTTGAAAATTGAATATCGAAATACATACATGTATAAATTGTTTATGTATTGAAACAATATAACCTTGTGTTTTCAATTTAATTTACTTCCTTAAAAAAATATTTAATTAAATAAAATTAAAAGGCCCAAAAGGACTCCCTCAGTGTGTCGTTAAAAATGATGTGGCTAGCACAATTGTATTTTTTCCCATCACTCATAATGCATGCCATGTTATTATTATATAA
Organism: Euborellia annulipes; assembly: GCA_023213315.1. NCBI lineage: Eukaryota > Metazoa > Arthropoda > Insecta > Dermaptera > Anisolabididae > Euborellia > Euborellia annulipes. The sequence goes on from JAKCPI010000163.1 coordinate 107,457, forward strand.
ATCAATTGCTGAAATAATTTTATCTTGAGAACAAATTATTATTATAATTTCTATAACTACTTGTATAATCTTAAAAATCACATCGCAATTTTTTTATGTAACCACTAGAATTTGAAGGTCAACCTTTTGATGATGTATGCTAAAAAAAAAAAAACAAATTTCTGAATTGATCTTGCTAAATCGATCAAGGAAATTATTTACAATTCAAAGATTCATGCAAATAAATTATTCAAATTTACAAAAAAAATAAAATGCAGGTTTTTTTTGCCTTTTTATTTTAAAAACTCTTCGTGAATTTACAAAAAAGAATCTGTCACAAAATTTGACAACTTTAAACCTTCGAATATGAGTAAAGTGAGTGGCGATTTTTAATTTAACGTCTTTTTCGGCATCGTAGGCCATTTAGACCCCGTTAATTTGATTGGTAGCCAATCAATCAATCATCTTTTGTCGTGTTACTTCTGTTTCTGATTAAGAGCAGAACGTCTGTATGGGAGTTGATAATAATAATAATAGACTAAATATACCTAAGCCCCAGGGTTGACCAGACTAAAATAATGATGAAGTTCGGTGAGAGCCTGAACAAGCTAAAATCTGACCCTGATGGGTGCAAACACAGATGTTGGGAACGATACATGGGCGTACCCAGCGAGGGGCGGGGGGGGGGCAGCTGCCCCCTAGAAGCAAAAAAAAAAAATTGGGAAATGATTTTTTTTGATAGGACTCGAGGGTTTTTAGGCCTTTAATTCGAAGGCTTTTCACCTCTATATAAAAAATAGCTATGTCACAATCTGGACGACCATCATCTGCCCCCCCCTGGACGACCATCATCTGACCATGCCCCCCCCCCCCTTGATTTGATCCTGGGTACGCCTATGGAACGATATCGCCAGGTTCGACGGAGCTTAAGACAACCCAACAGGCTTTGTCTTTTATTCTTGCATTTGCACCTACTCGTTGAGCTCTATTCTCTCGTTGACAACCCTAAAAATCCAGGGTATCCAAATACCGCGCTTGAATAGAGGCGTTGACTTAATTTTTAAATGGAAGTTTAATCTCATTTAACGTAGGACACGAATGAATGAACGAAACCTTTTCTAGAACTCAAAATTTAGCCCTGAAGGAATTAGAACTTCGCCACTCACTGTATATCATAGAATCAGATGCCGAAAATAGCATTAACAATTATTAAATAATGAAATTATAACTAATTAATCTTGAAACATATAACCGAATGTATTATTTCTTTTTTTTTTTTTTAAATAATAATACAAATAATTTCTAGTCTATTGAGAAAGAAAATTAAATTTCTCTAATGATAACATAAGTTTTTAATCTTGTTAATTGATAGACCAGACGAGGGACATCTTTCATAAATGACGCACACAAAATGCGTACGCCTATCAATCTAAACAACATTAACAATTTATCGCCCTGAGGATGGGAACGATGCGTTCCCAAAACGTCGACGAAGTTTTTATTCTTTGCTGGTTGCCTACGCTCACTGCTTCTCTTAACAAAAATTCGAATTTTGTGTCTTATAAAAGAAAAAAATTAAAATTAAATCTCACAATAATTTTTCTATAATTAATCATATAAGTAAATTAATCATATAAGTAGCTTATATAAAATTGAAAATAAAATATAACTATAGATAAATTTTGAAGAAATTTAGTAAGAAGACAAGAACAAAATCGTGTCAATGTTTGGAGGCCTGCCTTGGGATACGGTATCGAAAGAAAAGTATCGATACTTGTACTTGGTATCGTATCGTAAGGAAAGTATCGGATGAAAAGTATCGATACCACCAAGTATCGAGTATTTTTTAAAGTATGAGTATTTTTCCTCTTTTTTTAAAGTTTTTTCGGCATTTTAGGCTCCTGACCTCGTTCAAAGACCCCAATGATAAATGGGGTAATGAAGTTAGCTAAACTAGTGATTTGACATAAAATACTTCTATAAAACAAAGAAATTAATAATTTATATGGAGAAAGTTATAAAATTGTGAATTGCAGTATATAAAGCGAATATAGTCACCTATAAGGTTAAAGAAAACTATTTTATAATAATCCAATCATTTTAATTGTAATAACCAAGATTTTGCAAGTTCCAATTAAATTTACATGATTAGTGGAGAGTTAATGAGGCTCTGATGAAGGCGTTATTTCGCCGAAACAAGTGACCCTGCGCAGACTTGTTAGCCTCTTATACTCTGAAATAAATAAATATATGTATATATATATATATGAAAAATTAAAACCAACATCTTTTATTTAACCAAGAATTTAACTACCGTTTATGAGATTACAATCTATAAGACTGGTTCACACTGAAATATTAATATTAATATTATAAAATATTAATATGATAAATGGGGTATACTGGTGTGCCATTTTCCTCAAAGTAATGAGCACCAGGAGGAGGGGGCTTTCTCAACTAAAATACGGATTTCGCCAAAATAAAAGTCTGTCCATTTTCACTGGTCGACAAAAATGAACTTTTTTTCTTTCCCAAAAATAAAGATATAGATATGTGATTCTAGAAATATTTTTCATAAATTCAAACATCATTTCAGTTTTTCCCCATCAGGCACACTTTTAGAGATATATAGAAAAATATTTTAATAGAAAAAGTGCTCTAAACGGCTGATGCAAAAATTCTAATTACATATCTGAATTCACTATAAAAAAAATATACTGGGTTCACTAATCAGATTTCTTGTGAAGAAAACCTTGTCGACCAGTATTTTTATTAGTTTATATATTGGCCTTTCTATATAATATTTGCGCACTTTTAAATTTAGTTAATACAGTTTGCAATAATACAAGAAAAATTAAATTAGAAATTTAATGATATTAATTGAAAGGGTTTTTATTAAAAAGTATCAAATTTTCCATTATTAATAAATAATTATTAGGAATATGATGGAATAAAGTCTATCCCGCAAATATCGACCATCTGTTATATATCAACTTACTATTTATATCAAGAGAAAAAAGAATATGCGATATTCTTTGGCAGAATCGCAATTTAAAATATTTATATAACGTTCAAAGTCTGTCTATATGGCCTAAGATGCCGAAAAAACTTAAAAAAAAGAAGATATTTGAATGAGTACTTTTAATTCGATACCGGCAAATAAGTACTCATATGAGTAAAGTATCGAGTAAAAAAAGTACTAGTATCGAAACAAAAGTATCGATACCAGCAAGTATCGATACTTTTTTCGTGTCCCTAGGCCTGCCTATCTGACAGGGGAATAAAAATTTTCATTTTTCCTGGTCATTTGATATAAAACTCGATTTTCTAAATAAGAAATACGCCTACATAAATTATGGGATCTTATTTACCGTCAGAGGGGGGGGGGTAATTTAATGAGTTCACACCCAAACGAGTATACCGTACATATAGAAGTCATGGGTTTATTATATTATTGGTGGTAGGGTTTAATCCCTCCACTATTCACTAGTTAAAGAATTGATTACACTAGTCAACAAATTTTAAAAAAATTTTTGCACCCGATACCAAAATAGGTGTTTTTTTTACTAATTTTGGTGTGCTGATTTCAAATCTGCAAACCAATATTTTCTATCACGTCAGGTTACTGAGATATGACATGGTCCCCAAACAGGGTCGAATGTAAATTAATATAAGCGGTATGTGCCAGTTTTATTATAAAAAAAAAAAAATAGATAAATGAATTAAATAAATCTTATCATAATTTTAGCTTATGTCTCCAAATAAATATTATAATATTCCCAATTAACTTTTAAAATATAAGATATTGTAAAAATAGATAGGCTATCGGGTGCACTCACTCAGAACTGTAGGTACATAGGCGCCGGAACTGGGGGGGGCAGGGACATTGCCCCCCTGGCATCCTACAGGGGGGGGCAGAGGGGGGCAAAATTTGTTCTTTTATTTCATTTATTATTAAAAATGATATATTTTTACTTTTGAAAAATAAAATCTTCTAAATTAAAAGAGTAAGAAATTCATTTTTTTCCAAATTTTTTCCAAAAATTTTTGAAAAATCACCAAATTTTTTAAAATTTTAATTTTATTAAAATTGTGATTTTATTTAAAATTTTTAAAGTTTCATAGTAGATTTGTTTTTGTTTTATACTATTTAAACATATTAAATTATTTTAATTTTCTAAAAAAAAATTTTTTGCCCCCCTGATTCAAATTCGTTCCGGCGTCCCTGTGTAGGTATATAAGTATATCTCGAGGAATGGTGCTTATTTCTGTTACTGTAGTGCTAACAAGAATATACTAACCTAAGAAACGTGTAAGGACTTGCTCGAGTTCATTACAACCCATCATTTTGCTGTAACTTGTTCGTTCTAGCTGTTATCCATGTCTATTTTTAAGTTTAAAAGTGCGGACAATGATTTTTTCAGAAAAAATTAATATTTTCTGCTCAAATATGTGTGTAACATAGCTTGTATTAATTTCTTATACATAGTAGTTGTATTTTGCACGAAACGTATTCTGTAAAATGTAAAATTTCTGTCAATAAAAACAATAAGTAAATTAACAATCACTGTACGAGCACCAAGTACGACCATACCTGTATCTCCAAAACCTGACGTGATGGAAAATATTGGGTTAACAGATTTGAAATCAGCACACCAAAATTAGTCAAAAAACACCTATTTTGGTATCGGGTGCAAAATCTTTGTTGACTAGTGTTATCGTCTCGGAAGCGGTAGCTGTCCGGTAATCAACTTGGAGACCCAATAGATCTCGGGAATAAACAATAAAAAAATACAATCATTTCTTTCTTCAACCTATCGTAGTGTATTTAATTTTAAAGAGAAGCTGGTCCGTCGCACGGCCTGGCGCTTGATAGCAATGGGGGGGGGAGTAAGCGGGCATAAAGTATTAATATAAAGATAGATTGAGAATTACAAGTGTTCGCCATACTTGTACTCACAACATATGAACCTCTCAGCGTTTATATTTACTAGTTGCAATGCCCGCTTTCGGCGAGACACATCCAGTTTATTTTATTTTATCGTGTACATTTTTTATCCTTTTATATCATAAAATGTTTATTTTATCTTTAATTGCGGAGTGTCCGTCTGTCTGTCCTTCACTCTCTGTTTGGCCAACTTCCAGGATCCTCAAATCCCCAAATGGATAAGCTCAAAAAATCCCTGAAAAGCGTTGGGTTCTCTCTCACTTATGATAATTTCCAGTCAATATCACTAGGCTACGTGTACTTAGACGTAATTAAAAATTATATTTTAGTCGATTGATTTGTTTCCTTTTTCTTATCATTCAATTGTAATCAGTTCTAATAGAAAAAAAAAATTATATAATTAAGAATTAGATTAGATATTTCCTGTCTCTATAATCAAATCACTATTTAATAGAGGTGAGTGAAGTGAAGTACAGTAATGAATAATATTTTTTTTATTTATTTTTTAAGAAAAATGTGAAAATTAAAATTTAATAATCTTTAATATAATAATAGCGGGTGTCCGTCTGTCTGTCCGCTCGGGTACGATTTCTCCCATAGGAAATGTATAAAGAAATATTTGTGTATTCTTTGCTACAGACACATTGAGGACCGATTGTATAGTCAGTTCAGTTGAGTCGGAGCAAGTGCACCGTTGAAAAAGACTGCACAATAAGTAGTCGAAACCTTGTAGTATTTTTTAATAAATTTTTAAATAAATAATTAATAGAGGAAAGTACCCATATACGGACCCCTGCCCTAATGTGGACCCCCATGGTTATTGTCTCTGTTTAGTGCTGAAACTTAGCGAAAGACAGTGTAAATACTAGTGCAAGATTCCATTACAAAGTAGAAGAGCCCTAACGTCACCTGCTCTAGTTGTTTACTTGACAGTTAGCCATTACGTGTTTTGGCAAAATTAAAAGTTTTTGTGAGTGCTCAGTTTTTTTTAATTGGAGGCAATAAGTGACAGGCAAGCCTTTCAACCCTTATATATTCTTAAATGGTAATGTTGAAGGAATCATTTGACCATGAAATTATTTCCAATGTGATGTTTTTTTTATCAAATATGGCGTTTTGAAAATGCAGAAGTGAGGTGCCTAAAACGGACCCCCAACAGTTGCCTAAACTGGACCCCCTACATAATGTGTGATGTTTTATGTAAAACTTTTATGTAAACTTCTACCCCTTATAAAACCCAATGTTGAAGTATTTACCTTGACTTTTCACATTTTCAACATTCCTTTTTTTCAATTTTCACATTTATTTTTATTTTTTTTTTTTCAATCACATTTTCAATTTTTACATTAAAAATGTTAAAATAAAAAAATATATTTTTTGTCAAACCGTTCTATAATTGTTTTTCAGATTTATTCCCTTTCCTAGTTCAGTAAATTAAGTTTTTGGTCATTTTACCCAGGGGTCCACTTTAGGCAACCTTTTTGAAAATCACCAAAGTGTAAGTTTTTTAAAAAATTGTTACCCCTGTAATTTATACATATATATTTGCCATAAATAAATTACCAATAGTACATCACATAGTAAAGTAAATATTACATATCTTTAAAACAGGTTTTTTCAATAATTTATATACTTTATACTATAAAAACAAAATGGGGGTCCGAATTTGGGTACTTTCCTCTACAAAAAGTGATCTATAATTAAAAATTCCCACAATAATAATTTTTTTTTTTTTAATTCTTTATTTCTCGGCTGTAGCACGAAGCCATTCAGCCCTCCGATTTTTTTCTCCATACAATTTTTTATAAACATTGCATATAAAAGTAATATAATCATAAAAACATAATATAAAATAGATTTTAGAAAAACATAATAGGAAATACATGTCTATAACTTACATTTTTAGTAACCACATCGTATCAAATAAACATTATAAAAAAAAACATGCTCGTAATTAAATCATTTCAAATAACACTTTTAGAAAAAACATACTAGCAATAAATGAATATAAACAAAACTTTTAGGAAAGAACATAATAGAAAATAAATTTTAGAAAAACATGATAGAAAATAAATGTTTATAAGATACATTTTTAGTAAATACATGGTAGAAGATAAACATTAGAAGAACATGTTAGCAGAACGATCAAAGTACCAATTTTCTTGCGGTTTCATATTGTTATTTTGCAGGCTGTGATGAAGTGGTATAGTTCTTCTAGGTCTTCTGGTTGCGGCGATTTCAAGAAGTGTTGAAATGAGGTGGGGTCTCGAAAGTTCGGGTTAATTTTTATTGAATGTATCTGACGGTAATAATCGTATAGCGGGCATTGGCAAATAATGTGGAACGGTGTTGCTGGATTGATGGTGCATTGGCATATTGATGAAGGTACAATGTTGAATCTTGCCAGATGTGCCGGAGTGCGAGTGTGATTGATTCTGATTCGATTTATTATTGTTATTATTGCTCTGGGCAGATTTCTGTACGGAGCGAACCAGAGTGGGCCGATATTCGGTTTGATTTTTGCCAGTGCTGACCCAGTTATTGCTGAAGATTGCTTCCATGAACGGTTCCAACTGTTTTTTACGTATGCTTTTACTATAGCGTATACATCGCTCCATGGTGTTGATAAGTCCAAGGACAATAATAATTAACCCGAGTCAAAAAACAAATTCTATTTTTAACCTCAGAAGCCTCAATTCCTTTGATGTTTTATTTGCCGATCAGAAAGTAATTCTACTTTAACACTCAACACCCTCATTGAAGACTATGAGGTTTAAATATGAATTACCGATTGATTGAAATCCTTGAAACTCTCACTTGAGGTTTTTGAGGTTCAAACCAGTATAGAATAATAATTTCTATATGGATTGAAGTTTTTGAGGGCCAATTGTAGATTCTGCATTTCTGATATAAATCTACAAGTTGTAAAACCGTCCGTAAGTTGGATTTTGAAGTACAAACGAGGATTACTTACTATGTTGAATCCAATTTCCAAAAAATTAAACTGACCCTCGAAAACCTCCCTGAAGATTTTGAGGTTTAAATAGGAATTTATATTTTAACTCGAGAATAAAATCTACAAAAGCTTTAATAAAAACATTAGTATAAAACAAGTTCAGGGTTAAACTTGGTAGTATAAAATTTTTTCCCCAGTCAAAGCAACCCAGGTTGACCCAAGGGCGGATCCAGAGGTGTTTCTCGGGGGGGGGGGTAATCTGGTGTGACTCGTCGCACAGCACCAGGGGCGTATATAGAAATTTTTTTCAGGGGGGGGGGCCTGTTCTCAAAAATTTTGTTTTTCGCGGAACCAAAATTTTGATTTTGCGGAACCAGGAATTTTTTCATGTGCCGTTCGCGGGAAATTTCACTCTGTTGCGGAACCTGGTATTTTCGTGAGGATGTAAATACAAATCAAATTTTTTTGTATTGGTTTTTTAAATTTTACGTTCAAAATTTATTTTTTGCGAAAAATACCTATTTTTTTTTAATCTCGGGGGGGGGGGGTAATTATCCCCTTTACCCCCCTCCCTTGTATCCGCCCTTGGGTTGACCCGGTTTACTTCGATTTTCTGGCCAGTCAAATCCTTAACCCGAGTAAATTTTGGCATCCATATGATTATTTTTAAATATTTAGGGATATACCATTAGCAATATATCTAACAAGTATATTTAGAGGTTAGAAACGTTTTATTATAAAAAAAATGTGCAAGTAAATCGGAGTTCTTGTCTCGAAATGTGATGTGGCCTGGGAGGCTGTCTGCTGTGTGCCCTTCGATGATTGCAAAATCAGCTAGCCCAAGCAACTCCCTTCCCTTGTGCACGTCTATCTAATTATAAAAATGAACCCAAGCGAAGAACCTATCATTAAATTAGCTATGTTATATTTCGACATTGAACTCGAATATTTTTGTCATATTTTTTTTTTTTTTTTTTTTTTAGAGGTCAAGTTATTTAGCAGACCTGAAAGAAAAACTTATATTGTTTAAGAGAAAATTATATTTTGTAATTTTATATATTTAATTATCCTAGCTTAGCTAAACTGATTATTTTTTAAGTAACTAAGCAGAAATATTTAGTTCTGGAAAGACAATTATTGTGTGAATAAGTTGAGAACTTTATTTATGTGACGTCACACTTTGAATACTTTACAAAATCGATTTAGACCCTGACTTTTTTAAACATCGGATTTCATTAATTTATATTATATAAAAGCTATTATCTATACCATTAATAAGTAATCGTAAATAAAAATATACTTGGTAATATGTTTCAATTTGTTTATCTATTAACAGGAAAAGGAGCACGAGCTTTTCGACAATTCAGCAAGATTTGTATCGATGAATTGTTAAAAAACCGGAGGCTTTTATTTTTTGCTGCCTCTGCTCCATTTTCCGTTAATAAATAAACATATTACCAAGTATTTTTATAATTAATTTTTTTAATGTTTCAACTAGTAGCAAAGGTTACCAGTCTAAACTCAAGTATACATTTGCTCAACCCTTTCTGGAGAGTTCCTATTCCAAAATTAAATAAATTTATTTTTCATTTGAACTACGGCCTCCCTTCACATTTTTGGGCTCTTTTGGCAATTCTCTTTCTTGGTTACTTGACCCTGGATTAACTATCCATTTGGCCAGGTTCATATTAGGCCTTGTTTAGTATTAAAAAAAAAAATGAATTTATTTTAAATATTTTTTCTCTTCTCTCTAGAACAGCGTTTCCCAACCTTTTGAAGTCCACGGCACCCCAAAGGTGCTTTGGGAATAATATTACACACTAGCGGCACCCTTCCTTTTTTTCCCCTATCAAAACGAAATTTTTTCGGCCCTGGGAGAATTTTCCTCTTGCATGAAAATTATTTGACCTTTTTTGGCAAAACTTTATTTTTTCCGCCTCTTTATTTTTATTTTTTTTTAATCTAAATATCTCGCGGCACCCCTTAGGCATTCTCGCGGCACCCTTGGGTGTCGGGGCACACCGGTTGGGAAACACTGCTCTAGAACATTAAAAAAGTTTTTCCTGCATTTTTTTAAAAGTCATTTCGGTTGCTGAAATTTTATAAATCTATTTTAAATTTATTATATCAATGGCTTCAATCTTGCTTGTTAGGGACCACCTATCCCAATTTTTAGCACGGCTTAGCGTTGCTTAACAAAAGAGATCTTGGTGGCTGTTGTCCATTCTTCTTGCCAGGACCGCCAGTTTTTTGACAATAATCGTAGTTTATTTTTCTTAGTAATTATAACAACAAAATTGTTCAATTGGTACAACTCAGTTAGTGTTTGATTCTCAAAGTGAATACATCACCTGATGACGGTTGCAGAATTAGGAACCGAAATGTTTTTAAGTTATAATTACTAAAAACCACGTTTATTGGCAAAAAATGACTTATACTGTAGTAGGATAGAATAAAAAGCAGATATGTTTTTTTCCCTTTATTTTGTGGTAGAGTTCTTGCCTCTTATGCTAAGAGTCTGGGGTTCACATCCCGTTTAATTCAATTGAATTTGCGACAGCTATGCAGATGGTCATATAGACGACCGAAACCTCGTTTGAATGAAATAAAGAAAAAACATATCTGTTGTGATTATACCGTAAATCGATTCAGCTAAAATGTCTTTTATTTCTTTAAAATATTGGCTATTATTTCACAAAAAAAACTTGAAACATATCACCTAGTGTATCATTTATTATATAATAGGGAAGGAATTTAATATTATAGTTTAAAAAGAACTGTCATTTATATATTTCCTGAATTATTGTATTTTATGTAAAATAAAAGTTATGTAATTGAAAATTCTTTAAAAATAGTTGAATTCAAAAATATAGGGTCGGTCAAGGACCTCTGATGAGTAGAAAAAGAAAAAAAACAAATAAATAATGAAAAGGTGTTAGTTGGCAAACGATAACAAAAAGAAATAAAAAAAAAATGGAGTCGTCGTTTGCGCTAAACTAAATCGGTCGTCGTAGTTTTTTTTTTTTTTTTTTTTTGAATGGGCGCCAAATCAGCTGCGCATGCGTGTTTTTTTTTTAAAGCTGGTGGAATTTTCCATTAGACAGACAGACATACGACAACACACAAGGAATGGAGAAGCCGGGTCACACACACACACACACACACCTGCAAAAGCACATTAATTCAACTAGACGTTGTACACGTGAACATATAAACTTGCAAAGTTCAAACACATGCTTAGTTGGATATTTCTCTCTCTCCCATTCATTCCTTTTTTTTTTTTAACTTTAAACATATGGTCGAATGATTCATTTGGTTTATAAATATTTTTTTTTTTGTACTGTTTATAAATAAAGGAATTATGTAAATAAATGGATCATCTTTTCAAAATGGTACTGATATTACCTTTTGGGTATTTTTTTAAATACTCAAATGGGGATTTAGAAGTAAATTAAAGGAGCACCTCATCTTATTATGCTACCTTATATTTGGGTATTAAAAAAAATTATTCTCTTCAGTCGTTAATGTCAGAACTGACAACGTTGTGGCTACTCTTAGGGAAAAATAATTTTGAGACGGATTCCCGTTTCCTTCCTCAGGAGGAGGAGTTGAACACTTTTTTGCCATGAAGTCCCTTGGCTAATCGCCTCCTCAATATACATACACTAGGTTATATAGTAGAGGTAGAGGCTTCACTAAATAGCCACAACTTGGTTACATACGGGTCTCAAGGGTCATTCACGGTCTCAAGCAGGTTGGACAGTTCCTATCGGTCGGAACCAGGGCTTATTTGGCACAGACGCTTGTCTCTCCCCTCATCAACTATGGAGCCGTTGTGATGACGGATCTGGGCCGCGTTCAGACGACTAGGCTTCAAAGGTCGCAAAACTACGCCCTCAGGTTCGTCTTCCAACTAAGGAGAGATGACCATGTCTCTGTTCTCTATCGAGAGCTGGGGTGGCTGAGGGTGGAGCAGGTTCGTGATCTCGCTTGTCTCAAGCTTGTTTGGAGGGTTCTGCGGGGCGATTGTCCGGGCTATCTGCGCGGCTACTTCAGCTATCTGGGCTCCAGAATACGTCCTTACCATCTGATGTTTCCCAATCACAGAACGGTGTTGTATGGGGGTTCTTTTCATGTCACGGCGGTGAGGCTGTGGAATGGTCTCCCTGAGGGGACCCGGGGGGCCGCCACACTAGCGACTTTCTCGTCGAGGGCTAGGGAGAGTTTGGTGGTGCGTTCTTGACTTTTTTGGGGGCGGGGTCGGGGCTGATCGGGGGTGGGGGAGACGCAGATCCCAATAACTTTAACTTTTTAATCAGCCCGAGTGATTGGCTGCACTGTGCGGATCGGCATTCTTCCGGGGTGGTCGGTGGCCTGATGATGCGGTTTCGCGTTGTCTTTTTTTTTTTTTTTTTTTCTTTTTCTTGCGTTCTTATATTGTACCTCGCGTTACATACCGCTGGACGTTGTTCGGGCTGGTTGCGTGCTAAATAAAAAACTATGTAATACAAGGCTGAGAAATATACCCTGTAATTATGTAAACTTTCAAATAGGGCTAATGGAGCTGACTAGCTCTTGCCCGCAAATAAATCTTTATTCTATTCTATTCTATTCTATTTCAAAATTATAAAAATTTCAACATTCACGAGTTGTTCTATTGATGACGACACACTAATGAGTGTTGAAATACCAATAAATATCACCTTTAATTTATCTAATCAACTAGAGCCAACGCTTATCAATAATTTAAAATAACCTTAATAGAAAACGAGGAAAACTTCTTCACTTAAGGAATCTGATTCATTCATTAATATGTAATAAATGAAGAACAAAAAAATCACCCTAAGGATGTTCAAATTTCTTCTAGCTATTCGCTTAATAAATCTTGACAACTTAAATGTCTATCGTCTGTCCAATTAGCATCTTCCAAGTGGAGGGCATACATGGATGGTATTATTATAAAATTTAAAGATTTCTAAACTAATGGACTCAAATACGAAGCCCATTTATTGGATGCTACTTCTTACATTTTCCACAGTTTTTTATTTTATTAAGTGTTTATTTTATATCAATGTTAGTTTGTATAAATTATTAAAAAAAAAAAAAAAAAAAAAAAAAACTGGCGTGTACCCTTATAGCCAACAACACCAAATTTTAAACAAAGTGTTTCTTTGGAAATTTTAGCTATTTATTATTTTTGTTTTTTATAAATTATTGAATATAAGCTACGAAAACCAAAAATTGAATCTTTTTTTTTATTATTAGGTCAAATCATCGAAAAATAATTTCTATTTTGTTTCATGAAATGTTCATTTTAAATATAATTATAATAATGACTAGCCGCGCCGCCCGCCTTCGGCGGGCGCTACGCCCCCTGGACCCCCCATCCGCTGGCTCGGGCCCGCCTGCGGTGGACCCTCGCCTTTTCTTAATTATGAGAAACTGGCTGGCGGCTAGCCAGGGGGGCTACGCCCCCTGGACCCCCCATCCGCTGGCTCGGGCCCGCCTGCGGTGGACCCTCGCCTTTTCTTAATTATGAGAAACTGGCTGGCGGCTAGACAGGGGGGCTACCCCCCCCCCCCTGGACCCCCCACCAGCTGGCTCGGGCCCGCCTGCGGTGGACCCTCGCCTTTTTCTCAATTATGAAAAGAAAATTATTATTTTTATTTTTTTTTTTTAAAAAAAAAACATTCACATTTTTTTTCTCATTCACACTCACACTCACACACACATTCACACTGTCTTTTCGGCAGCTCAGGCCATATAAGACATTTACCGTTATTTATGAATTTATATATATTAGGGTCCAGGCATTTTTATTTATGCCATCTGGTATCCAGATGGCTTAAATAAAATCATCGGACTGCCTGGGGTCCGAACCCGCGACGTTTGGTATATGAGGTTAGCACGCTAACCTCTACACCACGCCCCGTGGGCAAGAAAATTATTTTTTTTTTTTTTTTTTTTAAAAAACATTCACACTTTTTTCTCATTCACACTCACAATGACACACACATTCACACAGTCTTTTCGGCAACTTAGGCCATTTAAGACTTTAGATGATAACCGTTATTTATAATTATACATATTGGGGTCCAGGCATTCTTATATAAGCCATTTGGTATCCAAATGCCTTATATAAAATCATCGGACTGCCTGGGGTCCAAACCCGCGACGTTTGGTATACGAGGTTAGCACGCTAACCTCTACGCCATGCCCCGAGGGCAAGAAAATTATTATTACTACGTATTCCAATCCAGTGCCTGCTTGAGGATTTGTTTACATTCATGGAATACACAAATTGAAAAGTATAGAAAAATATTTCTCTACTAGCCGCGCCGCCCGCCTTCGGCGGGCTCCGCGTCTAGCCAGGGGGGCTTCGCCCCCTGGACCCCCCACCAGCTGGCTCGGGCCCGCCTGCGGCGGACCCTCGCCTTTTCTTAATTATGAGAAACTGGCTGGCGTCTAGACGGGGGCTACGCCCCCTGGACCCCCACCAGCTGACTCGGCCCGCCTGCGGCGGACCCTCGCCTTTTCTTAATTATGAGAAACTGGCTGCCGTCTAGAGGGGGGGCTACGCCCCCTGGACCCCCACCAGCTGGCTCGGGCCCGCCTGCGGGGGACCCTCGCCTTTTCTTAATTATGAAAAGAAAATTATTACTACGTATTCCAGTTCAGTGCCTGCTTGAAGATTTGTTTACATTCAAAGAATACACAACTGCAAAGAATACTTAAATATTTCTCTATACATTTCCTATGGGAGGAATTGTAACTTTAAGAATTAATAACTCAAAAAGTTATAGGAATTTTGGGACCCGAGTATTTTTCCTGGACTCTCCATAACGTCCTCTATAAGACTGCAAAATTTCGTTTCAAAATTCCAACGGGAAGTAGGTCAAACAGAGCGTGACAGACGGACGGACAGACGGACACACCGCAATTATTATATATAGATACATTTCCTATGGAAGAAATCGTAACTTTAGGAATTAATAACTCAAAAAGTTATAGGAATTTCGGGACCCGAATATTTTTCCGGGACTATCCATAACGTCCTCTATAAGACTGCAAAATTTCGTTTCAAAATTCCAACGGGAAGTTGGTCAAACAGAGCGTGACAGACGGACGGACGGACAGACAGACGGACACACCGCAATTATTATATATAGATAATGATGGTTTAATTTCTATCTATGAAAAAATTCCTCAGAAGCATATAATTAATAAATATTAATTTCACTTCTAAAAAAAAAAATATTGAGTCAATCTGGGAATCGAACCCCCCTAGTCTACAAATAAACGAATAATACTGAAGATCCTAGTGAAAATTAATTTACAATTGATACAATTTCTCAAGATTCTCAAAATGAAGTAAAGAATTTTTGTCTTAAATTCTTTTTGATTCCAAATTTAATATGGCATAGCAAGTGAAAGGTAAAGAAAGATTTATTATCGTTCATTTTCGCTATAATTTGCAAACCGGTCTTTTCCTAACATAAAATATATAAATATAATTTTATGCAATAAGCAATAGATAGACATGAAGATTTATTCGTTTTCTTTCTTGCAAATCATTTTTGAAATTTATTTATTTTTTTGGTCTCTATAAATATTACCCCTATAAATACAAGACACGGATCCGTGAGCTTCCTCTGAACGGAAATAATATATTAAAAAGAAAAAAAAAACTGTGAAAATCCGTTTAGTAGTTTCGGAGTTAACTGACATCTTTTGCCTTATACAGTAGAACCTCGATAAGTTAAACCTCGCTAAGTTCAAAACCTCCGTAACTTAAAACTTTTTTCAATTCCCTTCCCTTGACAGCGTAAAACCTCTATTACTTAAAGAACAAAACCTCTGTAACTTAAACAAATATTTTGAGCATAGCCCTCGATAACTTAAAATAATATTTTGGTGACCTCTATAACTTAAAGTATTTCTTTACATATCATCGAAAAAATAGTTAATGCAGAAAATCAAAAATACATGAAGCAGAAAAAAATTACTGATTTTTTTGTAAATAAATAAATCTATTAATTTAATTTATATTTAACTAAACTATTCTATATAAACAAATAGATCAAACGAAATTCCTTTTTCACTCACGTGCCCAAAGTCAATAAACCTCGGTACGTTAAAAATTATATTCAATAACCTCTCTAACTTCAACTCTCGATAAGTAAAAAACTCGATAACTCAAATTTCTAACCGTTTCCTTGAACTTTAACTTATCGAGGTTCTACTGTATTATATATATTAAGTATAGATTTGTTAGATTACTCTCAAAATTAGAAGATGTTTAGCAAAAGGCAATCTCTCCAATAAATCAAGCGAAAATCACAACGTTTTAATATAATATTGAAGTAACCTATGCCTATGCCCTATGCTGTTCAGATCACGACTAACAGAACAAAACAATTTCATTCTTCCTTTGTCCCCATGACCTCCCGTGATTGGAACAAGCTCCCTGCGTCTATCTTCCCCAAAATCTACAATCTTCAGACTTTCAAGTCTAACCTCAACAGGCATCTTCTCAGTTCCCGCAGTTGAGTTTCCCCTTTATGCTTCTCCTTTTGTTTTTATTTTCTTCCTGGCTGCATGTGACTATTGGTCATTATAGGTCTTCGGACCTTATGCACCCATTCCAAAAAAAAAAAAAGAAAAACACTAGCGCCATAGATATTTTCTTCTGAGGCTAGTTACTTTCTCTCACCTATGTCTGAATATATATAGAGAGAAAGTATTCATAAGGTATCATATCAAAAATTCGAGATCGAGATTTTGATGGATATTGGATATTGAGGTCTCCTGAGTCCAAAAAAGTCGATTTCGCCACATGGTCTGTGTTGATTTTTATTTTTTTAACACTCACACTTTTTCCCACACACACATACAGACTTTTCACTCAGGGGCTCACTTCTAGTGAGTATGTGTATGGCGATCCCGAGTTACCCGAGCCAAGGCTGACATTTCCTCCAGCCTTTTTTCTCTTTTCCATGTTAAGCGCCAGGCCGTGAGACGGATCGGCTTGCTTTTCTCTCGATCTCATTTCTTTATAAATTAATTTTGCCGACCCCACATAGGGATAATGCCAATATAGAAGAAGAGACCGTATAAGATTTTACGAAAGGTGTCGTCCACATATTACATAACGCCAATATTGGGAATGATTGGCCGGTCCTTCACCCTCAAAGAATGTTGGTCTCAAAAATAAATATGTAAAATTAAAATATATATATTCTCTCTTTAATTGCTTCAACAATTGGAAAACTTTTTGTTTATTAAATATAATTAGGCCCGGTCCTCGGGGCTTGGTGTAGGGGTTAGCGTGCTAACCTCGTATACCTAAAGTCGCGGGTTCGGACCCCAGGCAGTCCGATGATTTTATTTAAGCAATTTGCATACCAAATGGCTTGAATAAAAATGCCTGGACACCCAATATGTATATTAATCAATAACGGATATCGTAAAAGTCTTATATGGCCTAAGTTGCCGAAAAGACTGTTTGAATGTGTGTGTGAATGTGAGTGTTAAAAAAAAAATTGGGATTTGGATACCAAATTGCTTAAATAAGGAAGGCTGGACTCCAAATATAAATATATACGGTTATTGTTATGTCTTATATTGATTTAATTTCAATATTTCCTTTATAGCGCCCTAGCTCTGAAACTACTTGACGGATTTTCATGGGTTTTTTTTTTTCGATTAATAAATAATTTTTGAGGGCAGGAGTGCATCCCCCGCCTAAGGAAAAGTTGAAATAACGCCACTGCACGTAGTTAATTCATATCAAGAAATAAAAAGTAAAAATGAAGGACTGTTAGTTTCCAACAAATTGCGTTTCTTTTAAATATTTTTTTTTTTTTTTTAATTTACGACAGCCGCCTATTCATGTAAAAAGATAAGCGCCGCCAGTCACCGCTATTGAGATTCGCGTAATATAAAAACGTTATTCATTCACGATTATTTATTATTCCACCCTCTAAAGTAAATATATAAATAGAGAAGAGAGAGAGAGAGAGAGATAGCATATAAAAGAGAGAGAGAGAGAGAGAGGCAACCTAACCATATGTCCTTAAACAGAGATAGAAGACAATTCTTATCAACTTACCAACTTGATAAAATTAAAAAAAAAAAATAATAATTTCAAGAAAAAAATTCTTTCACACTGAATGAATTTAAAATTTTTCTCAATGAATCATTCGCTTACTTATGCTAATTTTAAAATTAAAACCAGCAGTTTGTCTCTTTTTTTCTTATAAAATTTTTTTTATATTTTTTTCCGTTATCATTTCGTAGGCGCTTATTATAAATTTATTTACTTCTTTGATTATACTGCACATATAGCACTAGCGGCGTCGCACGCTTTCGGCGGGCTTCGTCTCCATCCAGCTGGCTCTGTCCCGCCTATAGACAATTCATATTTGGCTCAATAAGAAATTTTATATAAACCTCCGTGCTGCTATTAAAATCCAAACACCGAAATTCACAAGTCTTAATACCCATAAATAATACCCCCTTTTAATGTTTCAACTACAATAGATCCCCCTGATATCAGGCCTCCCCTCTCCTCTCTTAATTGATGATTTCTCATCATTTATGAGTTATTTTATTCAGCAAAAGTATTTCAAGAAGTGATGATAAGCAAATATGCTAATAAAATTCTTGTCATTAGCAATTGATAATAAATTTATACAATAAAAATTACATTTGCATACCTCTCTCTCTCTCTCTCTCTCTCTAAGGAATTCTTTTCTTTATTAAAAATTAAATTTTCCACTTTGAAGTGACGTCTTATATTATGAAACTCTTTTTACTATAAAGAGAAAATATTGCATTCATACAAAAAATTCGATGTCGAGATTTGGATGGAATACTCGTTTTGAGGTCCCCTGTGTCCAAGGGGGGATACAAGGGGGGGGGGGGGGGTGGGGGGCCCCCCCCCACCCCAAATAAAAAAAAATTTTTTTTTAAAAAAAAATTTTTTTATATAAATTATTTTTAATATTAAACTTAAAAATTTGATGTGTATTTATATTCTGGCAAACAAGTACAGAATGCGCTTTTAAATTGCCGAAATTGAAAAAAATAGTGTGCTGTGCGACGAGTCACACCAGATTACCCCCCCCCCGAGAAACACCTCTGGATCCGCCCTTGCCTGTGTCCAAGAAAATGAGTCTGTCTATAGGGTTGAAATTTCATATTTAAGGTGCGCGTCTCGAAAAACCGTTATTAGCCGATTCAGAAGCTGGTTACTCTAGGCGGCAAGAGATGGCGTTAGTGTTCCCCATAGGGAAACAAGCCTTTTATTCCATTTCATTTGAAAGGTTCCATCAAATTATTTAAAAGCAAAAAAATATTCTTTAACACAATGATTACTAATACTAGATATAGACCGAATTTTAAATATCTTTTATTTAATGTGATTAATCTAAAAAAAATTTTCTTTTATGAAAATCAAAAAAAGGTCTTCTATAAGTTGTAGATATTTTAAATAGCTTTAATTAAAAAAAAATTTGAAATCGATAGCTTCAAAATTGTGGCCGCTGGAAAGTTTCAAAATCAGCACCCCGAGTCGCGCCCCTAGAGGTACCCGCTCTAGCAAGTAACACTAACTTTTGAACAAAATCAGCCAAAGAGCACTTTAGAGATGCACTTTTTCATTTTTTTTTTCGATTTTTTTAAAATAGACTCCAACGTTTTTGATTAAAATTCATAAATCAATTATTTTTTTAGATTTCCTTTAAAATTTATATTCTCATTTTGCTTTCAAAATTATTTAAAGCCCACTTTACTCTTGTACAAAATATAAATACTTTTGTTTATAAATTTTACATCTTGTCGCCTGGACCCCATATATGTATATTAATCAATAACGGATATCGTAAGTCTTATATGGCCTAAGTTGCCGAAAAGACTGTGTGAATGTGAGTGAGTGCACTGTAAAAAAAAATTTTGATGATTTTACAATTTTTTTGTTGTAAGCAAATTTCCAAGACCAATAGATACTAAATTTACTATACAGTTGAATTATATTTTTACAAAACTCTTTGCAAAAATCGTTTACAAATGTGTGGTAATTTTACTAATATTTAGCAATTTTCGAGTCCAAATGTCTGGTAATTTTACCAATATTTAGTAATTTTACTAATATTTAGCAATTTTCGAGTCCAAATTTGTGGTAATTTTACAAATATTTAGCAATTTTACAATCCAAATGTTTGTAATTTTACTAATATTTAGCCTAAAAGAAAAAAAAAATTACGACTGGACCCATAGGTTATTGACCTTTAGGGGACGTCTCTACCTGGATGGAGTGAAGTAAATATTTTTATTTAATGAAAAATTCCTCCAGGATTTGAACACTGACCTTTTTGGTAGAAGTCTGCTGCCTAGTTCATTTGACCATCGAATCACCTGTTAACTAATGATCTATCTCTGCTATTTGGCATTCAAGTATGACCTCATTGTAAACTATTTTTACTAAATAATAAAATAAAAAATAAACTTAAAGTTATCTTAATATTATTATTTTTTGTATTATTATAACTTAAATAAATCCTTATAGTGCCAAAAATGTCTTTATTAAGAAAGCTAAAAAGCAGTCGAAACAAAGTCGGCCATGTTGGCAGCCTTAAAAGGAAAATTACAATACCCTTGTATTGTAAAATTAGAAACCTTTTTGTAAAATTACAAACCCTTTTCTAAAATTACAAACCGTGTTCTAAAATTACAATGCCGTTGTATTGTAAAATTAGAAATCGAATGGTAAAATTACAATATTTACTCTAATTTTCCAAGAGAATTGTAATTTTAAAATGTTTTTTGGTTGTAAAAATTTTTTGAATGCATAGATTTGTAAATTTAGTATACATATGTATGGTAGTTATCATTTACAAGGAAAATTTGTAAATTTACTATACTAAAACATTCTAAAATTAAAATTTTTTTTTACAGTGTGTGTATGAGAAAATTAGGAACCGACCGAATATTCGGTTTCGGTTACGGTTTTCGGCCAGTTTCGGCCAAAAATCATGGTTTCGGCCGTAGTTTCGGTTTCGGCCAAAAAGTGGCCGAACCTTTCGGCCGGCCGAAACCAGAGTCTGAAAAAATGGGATGAGACTCGCATGCAAAAAAAAATAAAAAAGGTCAAATAATTTGCACTTGAG
Source organism: Euborellia annulipes (assembly GCA_023213315.1). Lineage (NCBI taxonomy): Eukaryota > Metazoa > Arthropoda > Insecta > Dermaptera > Anisolabididae > Euborellia > Euborellia annulipes. Next base: position 128,509 of record JAKCPI010000163.1, read on the forward strand.
GGAGAAAAAAAATTTAGTCTCCCTAAAAAAAAGGTAAAATGATTTTCACGGGAGGGAAAAAAAAAATTCAAAAAAAAAAAAGGTAAAATGGAAAAAAATTTTTATAGGAAATACAAGTTTCGGTTTCGGTTACGGTTTCGGCCGAAACTAAGGTTGAGGCCGAATATTCGGTTTCGGTTTCGGTTTCGGCTGAAAATCTTGTTTCGGTCGGACCCTAGAGAAAATAGTGTGAAATTAAAAAAAAAAGTCTGGTCTGACAGCAACTTCAATTGCCGAAGGTGTGTGCTGTGCGCCCAGTCACACCAGATATTTTTTTTTCAAGTGAACTTCACGTTTACGATATAATTTCTGACCTATTTAGATAGGAGAATATCCTGCGATTAATTATAATGGAAATATTTTTAGATGCGTTAAAAATAAAAAAGTCTTCGCCTAGACTTTCTTGTACATTCTACAAATATGTGATAATATTACACTAAATTCGTATTAACTTTTAAGCCTAGGGACTTTAATCACTAAAATAGAACGCATCTTAGTGATTATTTAGGAGAAGTTCTAATTTGTGAGCGAGTCGATGAAAACGAAGCTTATAATTTTAGGTATGTCCCCTCACACTGGCGATTAAATAAATATTCCCCAATGATCTCCAACAGGGCTTAGGGTTAGTTAGGGGCAGGGGGTATTATTCTTAATTCCAGCAATATGATGATCAAATCTACTGTATTTATTAATGAAAACTCACCAGGACTGTGTTGATAATTAGTAGAAAGGATAGGTCGATTCAGTCCAATAAAAATATATAAAGAATAATTTTATATATTTTTTATTATTTTTTATTATTCAATTCAATGTCCAGATCTCAGACCTGACGGTTTCGGCCACTTTGCTGTTTGCCTTCCTCAGTGAGGGCCGGATCTAAATGATATACGTTATAAAATATTTTAATTTATGGTGGTTAAGAAATTTTATTTTACTTTACAAACATATTTACCTAGATAGGTGAGATGAAGTTATCATTTAGATCCTTAACAAAAATATAGTAAGACATATAATTCGAAAGTGATGACATTCACTCTGCTCGTCATGCAATTAGAATATAAAACAAAAAGATTTTGAGGAAGACATGAGCACAGGTGTGCCATCTAGTGGTCAATTTAGGACTACATGGTTATAATTTTAAATATTAATTAAATTCAAATGAATATTTTTATATAATTGTTTTTTAAATTTTAAATTTTAAGAGCAGGAAAGCAAAAATTATACAATATTATAAACTTTTATTTGTTGATTTTATTTATAATCCCGGTGTAGTTGTTACTGAGATATTCTGTGTCACTCTTGAAATTTATGGTACGATTTCTGATGAGTTGAATGTGAGCTGCCTCTTTGAATTTCCTCTTCTGATCATTTTTTTCGTGGCATAGAATGCTTGAGCCCTCATAATCCATCTCATGATTCATGTCGAGACAATGAATTGCTAACGCTGACTTCATTTGTTTGTTCTTCACTGTGTTGAAGTGTTCTTTTAGGCGTGTTTTTAAGGGACGTTTCGTTTCACCTATATAGATGTATGGTTTTTTGTCTGATTGGCATTTCTTACATTCTATTTTATATACGACATTTTTTTGTTCCATAATTTTTACTTTTGTTTTATTTGAAAATAGGGGTCGGAAAAGAAAAATAAATCTTGGTATTAGATCCGAAAAAGCACTCCGACCCCTATTTTCAAATAAAACAAAAGTAAAAATTATGGAACAAAAAAATGTCGTATATAAAATAGAATGTAAGAAATGCCAATCAGACAAAAAACCATACATCTATATAGGTGAAACGAAACGTCCCTTAAAAACACGCCTAAAAGAACACTTCAACACAGTGAAGAACAAACAAATGAAGTCAGCGTTAGCAATTCATTGTCTCGACATGAATCATGAGATGGATTATGAGGGCTCAAGCATTCTATGCCACGAAAAAAATGATCAGAAGAGGAAATTCAAAGAGGCAGCTCACATTCAACTCATCAGAAATCGTACCATAAATTTCAAGAGTGACACAGAATATCTCAGTAACAACTACACCGGGATTATAAATAAAATCAACAAATAAAAGTTATTAATATTGTATAATTTTTGCTTTCCTGCTCTTAAAATTTAAAATTTAAAAAACAATTATATAAAAATATTCATTTGAATTTAATTAATATTTAAAATTATAACCATGTAGTCCTAAATTGACCACTAGATGGCACACCTGTGCTCATGTCTTCCTCAAAATCTTTTTGTTTTATATTCTAATTGCATGACGAGCAGAGTGAATGTCATCACTTTCGAATTATATGTCTTACTATATTTTTGTTAAGGATCTAAATGATAACTTCATCTCACCTATCTAGGTAAATATGTTTGTAAAGTAAAATAAAATTTCTTAACCACCATAAATTAAAATATTTTATAACGTATATCATTTAGATCCGGCCCTCACTGAGGAAGGCAAACAGCAAAGTGGCCGAAACCGTCAGGTCTGAGATCTGGACATTGAATTGAATAATAAAAAATAATAAAAAATATATAAAATTATTCTTTATATATTTTTATTGGACTGAATCGACCTATCCTTTCTACTACTGTATTTATGTTTAGTTGAAGATAGGCAGCCCAAATGACCCCTTCCAGAGAATAGACGGACTACGCACGCTCAGTTGTTATCTTTTCTGGGAGATTCAACAAGCCATTTTCAGTACAAAAAATATACACAACTTTCTCTTCCCTTCAGTAAGAGAAAGTTGTGTTCTATGTCGACATATATTTTGGTCCCAACAGTAGGTCTACGGAAAAATTGAATACAAGATGTAAAATTTATAAACATCGGAAAATGTTTGTATTCTGTTGTTTTAGCAACGATTTCTCCTATCTCTCCTATGAAGTACAAGAGTAAAGTGTACTTCCAATAATTTTGAAAGTAAGATGAGAATTTTAAAGGACATCTAAAAAATAATTGATTTTTGAATTTTAATCAAAATCGCTGGAGCGAATTTTGAAGAAATCGAAAAAAAAACTGCAAAAGTGCATTAATAAAGTACTACTAGTTTTTGGCCGATTTTGTTTAAAAGCTTATTTTCACGTTCCAGGGGGGTGCCTAATTTAAATATAAAATTTCAACCCCGTAGCTCAATTCCTTCATGCTTAAAATCGAACACACAGACAGACCATGTTGCGAAAACCACTTTTTTGGATTCAGAGGACCTCAAAACGTGTATATCCGTCAAAATCTCTACATCGAATTTTTGACGTGAATCCAATACTTTCTCTCTATATATTAACATATATAGGTAAAAACACAAGGTTTTATATTTCAATAACTCAGTGTAAAATAGAATCTATTGAGAAAGGTTTCAGTTTCCAAAAATCCCCCCCCCCTTACACTCTTTTTTTTAATTTTAGAAATTCCTTCTTGAATAAAGGCGATTAAATAATAATTTATTTTTTTTAGCCAATCTCTCCAATAAATCAAATTAATGCGTTTTTAATATTTAAAATCAATCAATTCGCAATGATCGATATCAAATCAAAATAATAATTAAAAAAATGATGGATGTAATTAATAATAAAGATAACGGAAAAATTTCATAATCTTACTATAAAAAAAAAAAAAAAAGTCCTTTGTAATTATTTTCCAACTCTGCGTTCTTGCGGTTGTTTTTTTTTTTTTTTTTCATGTTAATTATACCTCAGCGACCTTATCATAAAAAAAAATTATTATTATTCCTAGTTTTATTTTCGTTTTTAATACCGTCATTTAAAATAATTTTCTTTCCATTTAAAAATGAAACTGGTGTGACTGACCGCACAGCCGCAATTTAATTGAAAATTGTGTTCTATCAGATTTTTTTTTATATATCTAGATTCTAGCAGCACATTAGAATTCAAGATGTAAAAACAGAAATTTTATCTTGCTTGTGAAGTAGGAAACAAGAGAGTAAAGTGTGCTTCAAACAATTTCGAAAGCAAAAAGAGAATAAAAATTTTAAAGAGAATCTAAAAAATCATTAGTTTATTGAATATTAATCAAAATTGTTAGAACGAATTTTAAGAAAATCGAAAAAAAAAGGTGAAAAAGCACATCAGTAAAGTGCTAGTATTTTTTGGAGGGTTTTATTCAAAACCTAAATTTTGCGCCCCAGGGGGGTAGTTAAATTAAATATAAAATTTAGATATTTTAACTAGTTGTTTCTTGATGGCTGGATATTATGATATGAGGATGCGTTACAAGGGCAGCCAAGGCGAAAAATAAAACAAAAATCTATTTTTGTCCACGTTTCGAGTGCCGATCGCACTCTTCATCAGGACAAAATTCATTCGACCTCGAAATACTAGAGTCTTCAAGTAAATGTAAAAATGGTTAAAACGTTGCTATACTGCCATGTCAAACGACCTGACGAATTGACATCATTTTTGTCCTGATGAAGAGTGCGATCGGCACTCGAAACGTCGACAAAAAATAGATTTTTGTTTTATTTTTCGCCTTGGCTGCCCTTGTAACGCATCCTCATATTTAGATATTTTGTTTACACCCCTCAAAACGTGTATTTCCATTGAAATATTAACCTTGGCATGATCATATGATTAAAAAGGAATTTTTGCCCATTCCACCGCGCAATGAGAAATGGTTCATTGTCAAGTCCATTTGTTTTAAGATTATTTAGCCAACCTCAAAGCCTAGTTTTGTTTTAATACTTTTTTTTTTTTTTTTTTGCGAAGCAACTCTCCAATCAAGCGAGTGTTTTTGAGTAGCAACAAAAATGCAAAGCTATTTATGTGTGCGTGTGTAAAAATAAAATGAAAAAATCTCATCCATACGAAGGACAAGACCTGCTCGTAACCTGGATATAAAAAGATCACTAATGCAATTACACTTGGAGTAGCCTTATAAAGGAACTAGCCGCGCCGCTCGCCTTCGACGGACCCGCCTGTGCCTTTCCTTAATTTTTGAGAAAATTCTATATATATACATCTCATTAGAAGATATATAAATCTCCTAAACTTGAAACATTTTTTTTTTTTAGGTAAAAGCCTTAAATTAGGGCATAAAAACCCTCACTAGCCTACACATTCCCCTGTTGTTTACCCCTAGTACATCGTGATCGCAGACACGCACCAACCCCGTAACCGGTATCTAGCTCGGGAGCCGGCAACCCGGGTCCAATTTTGAGAGTGGTGGGAGGCCCTTCTTCACCTCTCTGCTCCCCTCGGGACTGGTCAATTCTCTGTCTCTTTCAAAAGCATCTCCCATTATTATTAAAGGTAAATTAAATCTGGAATGACTTGCCCAAAACTTTTTCGTATATTCTTTTGGAATTAGGTCTGTGGGACTAAAACGTGGAGAAACATCAAAATCTCGAAGTCGAATTTTTTGACGATTACAATACTTTCTCTATATATTCCCTACGAGAAAGTAAAATGTGATAAACAAATTTTTGTTATTTTTTATTTGAGAGATTATTGTAATTAATTGGCTTTGAATTTTCATAAGAACCCAATGCTATGGGGACATTTTTTATAATTTATCCTAGAATCAAGGGCGGATAAAGGGGGTAATTACCCCCCCCCCCCCCCGAGATTTGAAAAAATACCTTTTTTCGCCAAAAAATTTATTTTTAACGTAAAATTGAAAAAATTAATACTTACACATTTGATTTGTATTTATATCCTCACGAAAATACCAGGTTCCGCAAAAGAGCGAAATGTTCCGCGAACGCCACATGAAAAAATTTTTGGTTCCGCGGGTGAAAAAAAATGGGGAAATTTTTTGGTTCCGCGAATGACACATGGGAAAATTTGTGGTTCCGCGGGCGGTAAAAATTTTCTCTCTAAAAAAAAAAGGTAAAATATTTTTACAGGCGGGAAAAATTTTTGGTTCCGCAAACGGCACATGTAAAAATTTTTGGTTCCGCGGGTGAAAAAAAATTTTCGCTCTCTAAAAAAAAAGGTAAAAACGGCGGGAAAAACTTTTGCTTCCGCGAACGGCACATGAAAAAATCTTTGGTTCCGCAAAGTCAAAATTTTGCTTCCGCGGAAAACAAAATTTTTCATAGAAAAATTTTTAAGAACAGGCCGCCCCTCCTAAAAAAATTTCTATATACGCCCCTGGTGCTGTGCGACGAGTTACATCAGATTACCCCCCGAGAAACACCTCTGGATCCGCCCTTGCCTAGAATTTCCATAGTTTTATAAGACTGTAAAATTTAATAACGAAATTACGGGAGGATCTTCAAACAGAGTGGATATTCTGATTTTTGTAATAAAAAAAAAAAAATAATAATTTCATTTTATTATTAAAAAATATGAAAATGTCATTTGGTATCTCATCGATTTTTGCTAGTCGATTTATTTAGCAGATAAGGTAATGTCATTTAAATAAAAGAAGATAATAAGCAGAAACTATTACTAATGAGGACGGTATTATATATAATAATAGTATATATTTATAAATTCATAAAATAACTACTTTTATGAATATTTAAATTGTTTTAAAAATGCAGCTCCTGATAAATAGGAAAAGGTGAGAGATCACCGGCGGGCGGCGCGGCTAGTACTATAAATAAGAGAAGCCCCTCCCCTCTACCGCACCTACTAGAGACCGGACAAAAAAGCATAAAAAAATGGAAAAAAGTGCTTAAAAAAGCATAAAAAACTTGAATAAAAAGTTGTTAAATAAGCATAAAAGTTGAAAAAAAGCATCTCATAAGCAATTTTTACTCATACCAATGGCGTATACAAATTTTTACTTTCTCTTACCTATGTATATATGTAATATATATATAGAGAGAAAGTATTGGATTCATGTCAAAAATTCGATGTCGAGATTTTGATGGATCTTCACGTTTTGAGGTCCCCTGAATCCAAAAAAGTGGTTTTCGCGACATGGTCTGTCTGTGTGTGTGTGTGTGTGTGGGTGTGTGTGTGTTCAATTTTAAGCATGAAGGAATTGAGCTACGAGGTTGAAATTTTATATTTAAGTTAAATACCCCCCGGGACCGGAAAAATAAGCTTTTAATCAAAATTGGCCAAAGAGTACTAGTACTTTACTGATGTACTTTTTCAGTTTTTTTCGATTTTCTCAAAATTCGCTCTAACGATTTTGATTAAAATTCAAAAATCAATTATTTTTTAGATGCTCTTTCAAATGTATATTCTCGTTTTGCCCTCAAAATTGTTTAAAGACCACTTTACTCTTGTACTCCATAGAAAAGATAGGAGAAATGGTTGCCATGGTAACAAAATATAAATATTTTCCCATACTTATAAATTTTACATCTGAATTCAAATATATTGGCGGAAACTAAATATATGTCGACACAAAAAATCTGGTGTGACAAGCACAGAACACAACTTTCGATTACCGAAGGTAAGAGAAAGTTGTGTGCTGTGCGCCAGTCACACCAGATTTTTTTTTAAATAAACTAAATTTATTCCGCCCCGCCCTGCGAAAAATTTTTTTTTTGCGGAACCAAATTTTTTCACCCTGTGGAAAAATTTTTTTTTACAGGGCTATATTTTTTCACACTGCGGGGTTTTTAAATTTTTTTTTTTTTTTTGGGGGGGCGGGCCCTCCCCCCCCCCTTATATACGTCCCTGGTGTATGCGTGTGTGAATGAGAAAAAAGTGTGTTTTTTAATAAAAAAAAAAAAAAAAAAAAAATTATAAATATCCGTAAAATAAGTTCAAATAAGCACGAAAGGGGAAAAAAGCATAAAAACTCAAAAAAAGCATAAAAAATGCAATCTCAATACACTTAGTTTTTCCTAATTCGTATAGAAATTAAATATCTAATGGTTGCTTATAAAATTGAGCAATAAGCATTTTGCTTAAAATCCGGTCTCTAATTATAACCCTAAAAAAAATGAGAAAAGATAAAAGCCCTCCTTAAGGATAAATAATAAATAAACGAGTTTTTATTGCTCATTGTTTATGCATGTCCCTGGAGTCAAGTTAAATTGATTCATTTTTTTTTTTTTTTTGATTGAAAATAAATAAATAAATTTAAGAGTGGAGGGCCAGCAACAGGTGGCTAGTGCCAAGGGCGACACCCACCACCACCACCACCACCCTTGCTTTCACACCACGTTTTTTTCTCTTTTTCCCTTCCCCCTTTTGTTTTTACAACTTGACACCCTGACACCATTTTACGTTGCAAATTTTTTTTTTTTTTCTTTATTCCGGAAACGATTAATCATTTTTAAAGGGAAGGGATTTTATTGCAAATACGGATCTTGTATCTGATATTTTATCTGTATATAAAAAAAAAAAAGATTAATTTTTGCGATGAATGATTGAAAGAATAATTTAAATATTGATTATAAAATAAGTGAAAGTAAAAAGATTTATAGAAGAAGCTATTTTATAAATTCGTTAATTTTTGGTGCGATCCGAAGGGCTATCTCGATAGAGAGAGAATATACTCTATTTTTTGGAATATTTTATAAATAAACTAGACGCAAAGCCAGCCCCGGCTTCGGCAGACAAAAAATTTACGCCGATATTTTAGAATTCAAAATGTAAATAAATAAAAAAAATCGTAAACATGGGTAAATATTTATATTTTGTTACCATGGCAACTATTTCTCCTAATTTTTATTTTTTTCTTATTTTAACGTTTAATTACTCATTAACTTATTGTTATTTGTGAAACCAAACCTGTCCGGCACTCTCACAAACATACACAGAAAATTTAAAATTTACAATTTACAGATGCTGGGCCAGTAGAATTCAATCTTCAATACAAGATGTTCTTTTCTCGGCATTTTTTTTTTTTTTTTACATTGCGGGCCGTTCACAAATGTTTCGGCTTTCGCCATCTTCAGAACCTTAAAAATTAAATAAATTTTTTGTACAAAGAATTAATTGAATAATAGAACGTGGCTGTAGCTGATATGTTTAATGGAAAGAGGATGCAGCCAAATAATAGAGCCTCTATTCAGTAACGAATACTCTTTATTAGGAACGTTTCGGCTGGGATCAACCCTGCCATCTTCAGCCTTCAAAGAGTATATTTATATTTTTCATATATAAATAGAGTTGTCATGGTTTAACAATACAAGTTGATTGCATTATAGGTCGAATGAATGTAATATTTTCTTAAATACCAACAAGTGATAGCATGAAGATTGAGCTTATAATCGCCATTATATCTTATCCATTATAAGCTCAATCTTCATGCTATCACTTGTTGGTATTTAAGAAAATATTACATTCATTCGACCTATAATGCAATCAACTTGTATTGTTAAACCATGACAACTCTATTTACATATGAAAAATATAAATATACTCTTTGAAGGCTGAAGATGGCAGGGTTGATCCCAGCCGAAACGTCCCTAATAAAGAGTATTCGTTACTGAATAGAGGCTCTATTATTTGGCTGCATCCTCTTTCCATTAAACATACAAAGAATTAATACATTGAATATCAATTTTTTTACCTCTTGCATCCTGTTACTATGATCCCACAACTATGATACACAAAAAAATTTCATCAAAATCGGTTCAGTCGTTTAGGAGGAGTTCAGTCACATACACACGTACAGAAGAATTATATATATAAAGAATAAGAATAAGAATAAGAATATGAAAAAAGAAAAACTTAACAAACCTTATTATTTTTAAATGCTTTTATTTAACTTACTCTTTCAAGGTCACCAACTTTATGGCTTTGTTAAGGACACTTCCCGATGAGCTAGAGGTGTGAAATTTGATATTTAAGAGTCATTTTTGATGACGCAAATTGTGAGTTTGGTTTTACCAAAATAGACCAAACTAATGTGGTACTTTATTTGAAACCCTTCGCGAATTAATGTAATTTCAAAAGACTTCCCGATGGGCTAGAGGTGTGAAATGTAATACTTAAGAGTCATTTTTGATGACGCCACTATATGGTGGTTTTGATCAAAATAGACCAAACTAATGTGGTACTTTATTTGAAACCCTTCGCGAATTAATGTAATTTCAAAAGACTTCCCGATGGGCTAGAGGTGTGAAATGTAATACTTAAGAGTCATTTTTGATGACGCCACTATATGGTGGTTTTGATCAAAATAGACCAAACTAATGTGGTACTTTATTTGAAACCCTTCGCGAATTAATGTAATTTCAAAAGACTTCCCGATGGGCTAGAGGTGTGAAATGTAATACTTAAGAGTCATTTTTGATGACGCCACTATATGGTGGTTTTGATCAAAATAGACCAAACTAATGTGGTACTTTATTTGAAACCCTTCGCGAATTAATGTAATTTCAAAAGACTTCCCGATGGGCTAGAGGTGTGAAATGTAATACTTAAGAGTCATTTTTGATGACGCCACTATATGGTGGTTTTGATCAAAATAGACCAAACTAATGTGGTACTTTATTTGAAGCCTCACGCAAATAAGGCCCTATTAACTATAGTTTTGAATTTTGATATTTACGAGTCATTTTTTTATGATAATGAATAATTTTTCAATTGAACCAAATCAATACAGGCCAAACTAATGTGGTACTTTATCATATTGATGATTTTTGCTAAGACTAAAAGACTAAAAAGCTTAAAATAAAAATAAAATAAAAAAAAGATTTTTAAAAAAATGCTTTTATTTAAATTGAACTAAAAAGAGATAAATAAGAAAGAAATAATTTAATTGTTCTTGTTAAAATATTTTAATATTTATGACTTAAAATAAAAGTGTGGGGCGCGAGCCTCGGAATCACTTCGAAGCGCCCCACGCTTTTATTTTAAGTCAAATATTAAAAAATTTTAACAAGAACAATTAAATTATTTCTTTCTTATTTATCTCTTTTTAGTTCAATTTAAATAAAAGCATTTTTTTAAAAAATCTTTTTTTATTAGATCTATAATTAATTGACTTTAATTTTTTCATAATTGAAAACTCAAATCAGTAGATTTATTCTTGGACAGTAGAAGGTGTTGATTAAATGAAGACAAAACAATTTTTCAAAAATTATCTTGATTTATTTTTCAGAGTATTATGGCTTGGCTGACAAGCATGCGCAATTAGACTTGTTTCGGCAACACTGCCATCTTCAGAGCCATGAACTGCAACAAGAATACAGTTATAACAATTATTTTTTATTACAATAAATCAACATGTTAAGATTTTTCTTTTTCACGGTCTTATAAATACTTATTTTATAAATCTTAAACAACATTCTTAAATATACTGTATATATAAATATAATATTTTTTTGTTAATTTAGTTTACCTCTTGACTAAAAAGTAGAACACGTACATAATGAATCGCCAAATCATACGGAATTCGTTTTAAATTATAAAAAATATCTTCATAAATCTGTAAGATTATCGTCAATTCTTAAAAAATTATTATAAAACATACAAACATTTCGTTTAAAATTTTTCATAATAGAATCCAATGCTTTCCAATGGGGAAATTCTCTTGAACCTTCCCATTTGAGAATTTTCCTTCCATGAGGCCATTGAGTCGTCCATATTACTCGCGAATAGTTTGCCTGTGCAGTCTACAAATTTAAAAACTAATTTTTTTTTTTCAAAATCGTACCCGTTTGTTTAAGAAACAATTTAACCATCAATCGAAAGTACGAACCCTATATGCTGGCATTAGGTTGCCTTTTGTTTTGCTGTGATAACTATGAGTTGTCAGGTATAAACAGGTAACTCAAAATTAATAACTTGCACCCGTTTGTTTAATAAATAAACCTTACATCAAAATAAAGTTAATTTTATTACGAATGCAATGATGTACTGTTGCCAGCACAATCCCCCCTTTACTGATGCACTTTATCAGTTTTTTTCGTAATATTTTTTAGATGCTCTTTAAAATGTTAATATTCTCATTTTGCCCTGAAAATTGAAGCAAGATTAACGAAATAAAAAGTGGATTTAAAATAACCAAGTCATTCCTGACCCTTGGAACAATAAAAGATGGAATCAGAGCATGGAGATCCAAGCTGAATCATTGATGAGGTCACTCAGCTGTCTGGAGGCTGTGCTGCTGGAGCCCAAGACAGGAAGGGGCAGATGCAAGGTCACCCCCTCCCCCTCCCCCTTCCCCCTCTCCCTTTTCATGATTGGGATCTTTTATTTATGGATTCGGTCGTCTGCTGAACGTATCCAAGAGGGGCGCTCAACTTTTCCTTTCCACAACAAAATCACTTTTACTTGTTTCATTGAAAGAAAAAAAAAGTTATTGAACTTTTATTTTATTTTTTATTACAAGGCCAGGACATTCAATATAATTCTTTTTTTTAAACACTTTTTTTCTCATTCACACAGTCTTTTCGGCAACTTAGGCCATTTAAGACTTTGACGATAACCGTGGTATAAATAATTATATTTATTTGGGGTTCAGGCATTTCTATTTAAGCTATTTGGTATCCAAATGGCTTAAATAAAATCATTGGACTGCCTGGGGTCAGAACCCGCGACGTTTGGTATACGAGGTTAGCACGCTAACCTCTACGCCAAGCCCCGAGGGCTAATTTCTTTTTAAATTAAAATTAAATATACAAATTAAACACTAGGTTATTTGTTTCAAAGGTTTTATTAATTAAAAATTAACACTTAATACGTATTTCGACAATTTCTTGTCATCATCAGAAGTGATTACATTCTAATACATGAAAGTAGATACAGCATATACATATATATATACACTAGAAGCAGTGGTACCAACTGCAATACATCAAAGTAACAAGAATATGTTGCCAACATAACTCAATATGAACTTAATTAATATAACAAAATTAAAAGACATACAATAAAAAGGAAGTTAACATTTAAAAATTTTTTTTTTTAAATATAAATAATGACAATAATAATTAATACTCAGCTCAAACAATTTTTTTTTTTTTTTTTTGTACTTATATATATATATATATATATATATACATTCGAAAAAATTCACGTCCGATGTAAATATAAACTAAAATATCGAAAACAAAGGAGTTTTATGCAAATCTAATTGTTCATTCATTAAATTTTCATTATTTTTTAAAGACTTTTGAATTTCTAAAGCCTCCCAAAGGTCCAATTTTAGTCCCTTGGGAGCTTTGTGGATGAGATTTATATCATCCATCGAACATGAATGTCCATTCTCTATAAGATGTTTAGCCACATTCGAATTTTCACCTTTATTTAATTTCCATGCCCGTATATGCTCACGTCCTCGAATTTCTTTTTACTATCCGCCTTCGCTTCCTAAGCTTACTTGTCCGCTTTAGGCGGGCACTTGTTTATTTTTTTATAAACATACATTTTCCTTCTTTATAAAAGAAGAGTTCCCTGCCCCTAATCAGAATCAATGAGAGCCTAAAATCATCCTCTGAAAATTCTGAAAGATTTTGAAAGATAGAACCCAATGCTCTCCAGTCGGAAAATTCTTTTGGGCCTGAGAATTTTGAGTATTTTTTTCTCCCTTACCCTCCAAAACTTCCTCTATTAGAATTTTTAACCGAACAGCGCATATTCCGCGATTAAACAAAAAAAAAAAAAAAGTTTGTCGAGGCCATTTGGCCTTTGAATAAATAAATAGTATTAATAAGAATTCAAATTTATTATGACCAAGAAAAAAAAAAAAACTTTTCTTGTAATTAGATTATAATAAGATATAATCTTAGTACTTCCTGTTCTACCCACTTGAATTTTTATATTTCCAAACTTTCCGGTCAATTATTTTGCTTTAAGCTCATTTCTCCCTCTTATCTATTTCTATATTTTAAAAATCGTATCAAAAATGGATGTAGAGATTTTGATGGAAATACACGTTTTTTGAGCGCCCTTGTTTCAATAAACTATTAGGCTGAAATTTAATATTCAAGTTTGATAGATCTGCTAGCTCTTCATTAATTTTTATGAAATAAGTGGCTTTTTGAACGTTATCTAAGTTTAAAACAAAAAAATAAATAAATAAATAAAATTTAATTATATAACAATTTTTATTATTTTCTCATTTGAGACATTTGATTATGATAGTTTATGGCTTGAATTTTTCACAAGCCCTCGGGCTTGGTGTAGTTGGTAGCGTGCCTGCCTTCTATACCGAGGGTCGCGGGTTCGGATCCCAGGCAGTGCGATGATTTTATTTAAGCCATTTGGTATCCAAATGACTGGACCCCCCCAATAGTTATATTAATAAATAATGATTATCGTAAAAAGTCTTATATGCCCTGAGTTGCCAGAAGACAGTGTATGGAGTGTTTTTAAAAATAAAAAAAATAAAAATTTTCATAAATACTTTCCTATGGGGGAAATTTTTGAGCCTTCCATTGGGACCGAAGTAGGGTTGGTAGATTCGGAGGCTGAATCGATTTTCGATTTTCGATTTTTAAAATCGAAACCAAATAATCGATTTTTAAAAAAATCGATTTTTGCCTTTAAAAAATCGATTTTAATCGATTTTCGATTTTTTTACAAAAAATTTTTTCGCTATGCCCATAAGATGATTTTAAGGTTCTGTTTACGATTTTCAAGCGGTTTATAGAACAAGAAAAATAGAACGTTGCATTACTGATGCCCAAAGCAATTTATTCAGTCTTTATAACTTCTTTAAAGACCAACACATTGTATATGGTATAACATATTTATGCCCAATCGCACCGCACAATTTAAGTATAACTTAAAATAAAGTATCAGCAACATGGCAACGTTGTAAATTTTAGTGATATTCTGCTGATTTATTTGTGATTTAATATTATAAGACTTAAACGATACTGTTATTTATTAATAAATATATATTGGGGGGTCCTGGCATCTTTATTCACGCCATTTGGGTCTTGAAACATTATTTTATTTTCAATCAGAGAACGTGTTATCTTAGCAACGAGCGTGGTTAGCAACGGATGACAATGAAAGTTTGTTAAATTTCATACTTAACCCCCAAATATTTAAGCCCTCGATTTCGGGGGGGCTTAGCAATGACTTAACTTAAAAAACAATATTGATAATATAATAGTAATTAACTAATAATAATACATTTTTTGGATTCGATTTCGATTTTTCTTATAAAAAAAACATGAACAATATGAACTATATTTTCGAGGATGATCTATATTATATTAGAGGAGGGCCTGTCGGTCCATCCGTCTGTCACGCTCTGACCAACTTCCCGTTGGAATTTTGAAACGAAATTTTCCAGTCTTATATTAGTAGAGCTGTGTTTTTCAATCTTTTTGAATTTACAGGTTGAAAAATTCTGGCGATTCTCTTGGTTCATGACCGACAAAAAGATTGTAAATCAAAAGACTATGTAAGTTATATGATTTTCTATTTTGGTTCTATTTTGGATTCTCTATTTTGGTACCTATTTCCCTTCTCCATGAAATTATGTTTTTATTATCGTGTAGAACTTTGCCTTTTTCCTTTTGCCGCCTACCCTCCGTGTAGGGCTTCGCCACCCCTAGGGGTCCCGACCCACAGATTGAAAAACACTGTTATAGAGTGACAGATCGTTATTAATATTTATATATAGTAGCCTATATATAAAATTGCTATTAATTAATCAAAAATCATGAAAATTAATATTTTGTTTCGCATTTTCTCATTTTCTATATTTAATATTTATAAACAATATGTATTTAATTTAGTTTATGATTATTAAAAAAGAAAAAATTATTAAATTAAAAATAAATCACCAGAATATCACTAAAATTTACAACGTTGCCAGGTTGTTGATTCTTAATTTTAAGTCATACTTAAATTGTGCGGTGCGATTGGGCATTAGTCTTTATAACTTAAGTTTTAACGTTATAACGTAAGTTTTAACAAACCAAGAGAACCAAACACCAGCTTCTATATTTCTTAAAAAATCTGGTGGGACTCGTCGCACAGCACAACTTCCTCTTATCTTCAGTAAGCGAAGGTTGTGCCAGATTTTTTGTGTCGACATATATTTAGGTTCCGACAGTAAGCTTAAGGTACATTTGAATTCAAGATTTTTTTTTTTTAAACAGACACTTTATTCTCATTCACACTCACATTCACTCACACATGCACACAGTCTTTTCGGCAACTCAGGCCATATAAGACTTTTACGATATCCGTTATTGATTAATATACATATTGGGGGTCCAGGCATTCTTATTTAAGCCATTTGGTATCCAAATGGCTTAAATAAAATCTTCGGACTGCCTGGGGTCCGAACCCGCGACTTTTGGTATACGAGGTTAGCATGCTAACCTCTACACCAAGCCCCGAGGGGCTGAATTCAAGATTAAAATCATGGGGAAATATTTATATTTTGTTACCATTGCAACCAATTCTCCCATCTTTCCTATGAAATATAAGAGTAAAGTGTACTTCAAAATGAGAATATACATTTTAAAGAGCATCTAAAAAATAATTGATTTTTGAATTTTAATAAAAATCGTTGGGGCTATTTCTAAGAAAATCAAAAAAACCTGAAAAAACTACCTCAGTAAAGTATTAGTACTTTTTGGCAGATTTTAATTAACAGCTTATTTTCTCGCTCCAGGGGGGTATCTAACTTAAATATAAAATTCCAACCTCATAGCTCAATTCCTTCAAGCTTAAAATTGAACACAGACAGACAGACCATGTCGCGAAAATCACTTTCTTGGAAAATCGAAAATAGAAAATCGGCCGTCAAAAATCGATTTTTTCGATTTTTTCAAAAAACACTGAATCGATTTCGATTTTAATCGAAAATCGACGCTCAACATCGATTTTCGATTAAAATCGAAATCGATTCGACCAACCCTAGACCGAAGTATTTTTCCTGATCACTCCATAACGTCTTCTACGTGCAGGCCTAGCTATAAACGTGGAAAAATTTACGAGGGGTCGGTTAAACAGAGCGTGACACACAGACAGACAGACGGACACTCCTCTATTAAACTGTAAATAACAGGCCTATAAAGAAACATATCACCTTGTGTTTTTTATTAGTTTTAATTTATTTAAGCAAAACTAAAAATGAATTCTTTCCATTTGTGATTGCAACTGTGCCAAGGCGTATTTCCTGGTCCTTTGTCTTTTATCCTTCCTTTGTATTTATTCTTGCTTGGTATTTTATTTATTCTTGAAAATTCATTTTTTTTTTTGTTCACGTTCTCACGAATCTCATCTTTCTATTTATCTTATTTTTCTCTCTCTCTTTATTTTAATTATTTATCTTACTAATATTTTTTTTAAGTGTATTTGAACTCAATATTATCCCTGACCTATTTTTTTGTTTTGTTTTTACTAATAAATAAATAAATATTTTAAACACTTTGTATATACGTATATATAATCAACAAGTTTTTCCAACGGGATTTTTTTTTTATTCAAGTTGAACATATAATACGTACAAGTTTAAAAAGAGAAAGTTATTCTCTCAATTCATTTCCGTTTTTATAATTAATTATCCGATATAAAAGTTAACACTTGAAGAAGATATGAATGTTTTAAAGTCTAGCCTTTAGCCTCCCTCCCCCACTGAGGTCTCTTGATAAAGGCTTATTTATTTATTTTTTTTGGCTGCAACCGAAGCCGCCATCCATCAAATGTTTTTTACATTTGCATTTAATTTTAAAATAAAAATATTGTTATTGATGATTTGGATATGATTGAATGCCTTAAATGAATGTGACGAGAAAAAATCAAATCAAAAACAAACCTTTTAAATTTCGCTCTGGTTGAAACATGATTTAATCAAGTAAATTAAAACTAAAAACACAAGGAGATATTTATTAGTATAAACAGTTCATACGTGTTGGCGGATCTTCTTCAGAAGGGCCCTACCCTACCGAAACGATTATACTAATAAATAATATTTACAAATTGAAGCGATATCACCTCTTATAGAATTAAACATACTAGCCGCGTCGCCCCCCTGGACCCCACGCTAGCTGGCTCGGGCCCGCCTGCGGCGGACCCTCGCCGTTTCTTAATTATGAGAAGCTTCACGATCTAGACAGGGGGCTTCGCCCCTGGACCTCCCGTTAGCTGGCTCAGGCCCGCCTGCGGCGGACCCTCGCCTTTTCTTCTTAATTAAGGAAAGAAAATTATTATTATTCCATTCCAATCCAGAGCCTGCTTGAGGATTTGTTTACATTCATGGAATACACAAATGAAAAGAATACATAAATATTTCTCTATACATTTCCTATGGGAGAAATCGTAACTTTAAAAAATTAATAACTCAAAAAGTTATGGGAATTTTGGGATGAAAATAATTTTCCTGTAATCCCGAGAAGATCCTCTTTATGCATAAAAAATTTCATTTCAAAATTCCAACGGGAAGTTGCCTAAATAGAGCGTGACAGACGGACAGACAGACAGACAGACAGATGGACATTAGTGAATTATATATATAGATAAAAGTTTCTTCTTTAGGGACGTAAGAGGATCAAGCATTTTGACCAAAAAAGGGTGGGGGTGTTGGCAATTTGCTGGTCAAAAGCTACCAAAAATTTGCCTACCAGTCACACTAGAATTTTCTTATTTTATTTGGTATAAAAGTATTTCGACACTTGGTGTGTCAGTTCTGAACCGAGACTCCACTACGTTGCAAGTGTTTATACAAATCATTGGGCTTAATAGTTAGTGCTTTTATTCGTTTTAATTTTTCTATATTATAAAGCTCTATTACCCTGGTCGTATACGAGGACATTTTCTGGCGACATTTCTTGCTCCATAAAAATGTCTTGAAAAAATGGCCTGTATTTCTAGCTTGAAAAAAAACCTGTCATACACGAGGACATTTGTATTTTTGGGGCCAATTCTGCGCAGAAACGTGCGCAGTTTGAAAATTTAAACTGACAGCTTAATCAAAAACTTTTTTAGGTTAAAACTATAAGAGGCCCTTAATATATATAGAAATATATATTTATTAATAAAAATAATATATAGACATACCTCTTTTTGAAAAAAATAAGCTAAGAATTGTTTTTTAATATCTATACAAAGGATTTTTGGTTTCTTTAGATAAATAATAAATATTATATGCACAATGAAAATGTTATTTATTTAAAATTTTGTTAATCATAAAACTAAAATATAAAGAAATGAATGCATTCATATATTATACAAAATATAACTTGATTGTGATTTCCAAGCCTGAAGATTATGGTTTATAACCATCTGAACTGAATGTTCAGTCGAAAATAAACCTGCAACCAAAAAAACTACCGTGTTTTATTTTATTAACTATCAACATCTCAGTTCATCATAAAAAACATTTCCACAATTTAAATTTAAATCATAATTGTTTGTTCAAATTCATGTAAAATAAATATTTTAGTTATTATCAAAGATTATATTCCAAATGAAAATTTAAATAAATAATAGTTATTTAAAACAAAATATTCATTTACCTTGTATAATAATATAAATATATAATCTAGATATTGCTCTACTTTTATTATAAACTATAATTTCCAAAAAAGAACTGCAAAAAATATATTTTTATTAATCATTATATTCCAAGTGGAAATTTAAATAAATAATAATGTTATTTAATAATAATATTTAATTAAATAATTAATTCTTACCTTAATTTTATTTTCCAAATGAGGTGTGTCTATATATTTTATATTTTTGTGATAATTTGACAATATAATTATTTTAAAGATCTGTCAACTGCTGTCAAAAAGTGAAAAATTCTAGGTTATGATGACAACAAATTTCCAAAAAGCGGTGTTGCCAGATATGGTCGATTTACTGCGCACCCTCTTTGCGTCGAATTGGCCCAAGAAAATAGAACACGGGCTATTTTTCTGGCGCGATTCCGACAACTTTTCGTCATACACGGAGACATTTTTCTTGACCGAGAAATGTCTTCAAACGGCCATTTTCGACGCGTTTGCGTTTGTGCGCATTCTGATTGCGCCGATTTGGCCCGAAAAAATAGAACAAACATTTTTTTTCAAGCCACCAATTCCAATTCCAATTCCATTTTTGCTGTCATACACGAAGACATTTTTATGGAGCCAGAAATGTCGCCAGAAATTGCTTAAAAAATGTCCTCGTGTACGACCAGGGTTAGAGATATAGGAAAAATTGGGATACAAGTTTCGTTCAAATTTTGAAATAAGTTTATTCCAAATATCAAGATGGAATTAATCAAATAGTTGAAATTTTATTAATTTGAGATCAAATTTATTTGATAAAAATGCTGTCGCTATCTATTGTTCAAAAGGGATGGTTTATGGCCTATTATAAAAGACCTTGCCTCAGGTCAGCTCAGATATCTGCACATGCAGTGAGTCAATTGGGCTGCCTAACTAGTAGGCGTCCTCTAAAAAGCCCCAAGGTGCGAAACTTACCGTTCGCCATGGTATCTAAAACCAGAGTTTACTCGAAATCAAGTATTTTAGGGGCAAGTGTCCCCTCTCTTTCCACCCACCGTTATTTACCCCTGAATAGGAAATGTGCAATTTTTCGGTTGATTTCAATTGAAAGGCAAATAATTCCCAAGAACGCCATTCTTTTTTTTTTTTTTTTATCTATTTCCTCGAGCGTCCTTGAGAGAGGAAGTTAATTTTTACGGGAAACTTGTTGATAAGTCGATCAATCTATATTTAATTCCTTCATCAATAGAATTGTTCGGGGAATTCCTTTAATTCCAACATTTCGGAGATGGAAAAAGAAAAATAATAAAGTGAGATGGATTTGTTCATTCAAAATTTGAAAGCAAAAAGTGCGCGCCATCGACTCGATTGAAACCTTAAAACTTCTCTCTCTCTCTCTCTCTCTCTCTCTCTCTCTCTTGATCGATCCGTTCGTTTTTTTGCCCTTTTGATGCCTATTCCAAGGTTGTAATTTACATGGATTTGATTCTTTATGATACTCAAACAAACCTGTCGGCTTATGTAATAAATGAAAATATTTTCTCAAGTTAAAGAAAGAAACTTTAATCTGTACTTTGAAATTCATTTTCTTGAAAATTATCTTTACATTAAAAAACGAATCATAGTTAACGTTTTTGTTTATTTAAAAAAAAAAAAAATTGCAATTTATCATCAATGATGAATTTCTGAAATTTTATCAAATTTTACTAATCATACTCAGCATAGGCGCCGGAACTGGGGGGGGGGCGGGGTTCCTTCCCCCCCTTCTCCCTTTGGGGGGGGGGGGGGGGGGGGTAAAATTTTTTTTTTTTTTTTTTTTAAAATTAAATATTATTAATTTTTAATATTAAAAAATCAAATTTTATAAAATATAAAAAAAAAATTGAGTAATAATCTCAATTTTTTTTTAATTTTTTTAAAAATTTTTTGAAAAAATATTAAATTAATTTTTTAATATTTTTATTTTTTTTAAAATTTTTTTAAATTTTAATTTTAAATTTTTTTTTTTTATTTTTTTTTTTATTTTATTATATTTTTAAATTTTTTTATTTTTTTTTTTTTCTTAAATTTTTTTTTCCCTTTTTTTTCATTTTTTTTATACTCAGGGCCGTGCCTAGGTTATTTAGCGCCCGGGGCAAGTTAGTCCTTTAGCGCCCTTTGTATATATTTTTTACATTGTCGCAATAATGTTTCCCGTCTGGAAAAATGTTTTACCTTTTTTTTAGAGACGCTAAATTTTTGCGCCCCTTCGAAATTTGCGCCCTGGGCAAAGGCCCCGGTCGCCCCCCCCCCTAAGCACTGCCCTGATCATACTGATTATAAAATTCTTATAACGAAATCGTAATTCATTAATAATTAAATTTAAAAGGTATGTCTTTGTGGCTGGAAGTATTATTATTAAGGAGTCAAAAAAAAAATTCAAGACATAGGCAGCCAAAATTGTTTCTTTTCTATTGCCGTTCCAGGCTGACGTTTCGGCCACTGGTCTAGGCCATCTTCGTCTCCGGCTCTGAAGATGGCCTAGACCAGTGGCCGAAACGTCAGTCTGGAACGGCAATAGAAAAAGAAACAATTTTGGCTGCCTATGTCTTGAATTTTTTTTTTGACTCCTTAATATTAAATTTAAAAACAAATCAGTTCTATTATGACTACATCAGTTTTTTTTTTTGATTCTGATTCATTTTATGCATAATATTAAGGTTTTATTTTTTTGTAATCTCTTCTTTTTATTTACCGATATTTCAGTTCCCGGTAGTTTTAATTAGCCTAATAGAGTTAGTTATAAGTGTCGCTTCAGGTTTTAGAAACCATTTCCCATTAGCGTTGAAAATATTTTTTTTATTTTTATTTATTTATTTATTCTGTATCGTATAGATTATATCAATACATGATTGAGTTATACATTTCTTTTAGGTAACTCAGGGCCGGAACTAGGAAATTTTTTAGGGGGGCAAAATTTAATTTGCCGCCCATTTCTTAAAATTTTCTATACAAAATTCATATCATTTTACCTTTTTTTTTTAGTAAATCTTTCTTTAATTGCCGCCCCCCTGATAACTGCCGCCCGGGGCACACGCACCCACTGCCCCCCCCCCTAGATCCGGCCCTGAGGTTACTCCTCAGGGTTTGAAAACAACTAGATTAGCGAAGAAAATAAAAAAAAATTTACATTGCCAAAGACATTGACTTATTATAGTTCAGAGTTGTTTATTTCTTTTCTTATTGAGCAAAATATAACTTGAAGAAGTTATCATCGGATATCCGATCCGACACCACAGACAGATATAGAGAGAGAGCCTTCTAAAAGGCATTGATTAACATAAGGATATTTTTAATCTCTTTCAGGGTTGAACAAAATTCCCATAAATAATATCCATTTAAATAAAAAAAAATCTGGTTTGACAGGCGCACAGCACATAAGAGAAAGTTGTGTACCGTGCTGATCACACCAGATTTTTTGTGTCGAGATATATTTAGTACCTTAGTTACAAACTTGCATTTTTAATGTGACGGCTTGATGGTAAGTACTCGCCCTACTTTTTCGCCGATTTTGTTCAAAACCTTATTTTGAGTACAGTGGGTGCCACAAGTGCCTGATCTGCTCGGGAGTGGAGCCTTGAGCTTAGTCAACCAAACTAATATTTTTAAAATAAATCAATCATCTTTTTTTAATGCAACTGAAAGGGAAAAGCTACTTTTAAGATAACACTGCAGAAAGCTAAGCTCAAAGCTACACTTTCGATTAGATCAGGCACTTGTGGCGCCCACTGTACCTAACTTAAAAATCCGGTAGTTTAATTGCCTCATGCTAAAAATCGTTACACACAGACACACCAACCACTTTTTTGGACTCAGAGGCCCTCAAAACGTGTATATCCATCAAATTTAGATGAATCCAATACTTTCTCTCTCTTTATATCAACATATATAAAAAGTAAAAAGGGCAATTAGTGAGTTCAGAAAAGAGGTAACCAAATCCCCAAATGGGGATGATGTTTAAGGGCCATCTCATTGATTTCTAATAAAGATTTTATACATAATAATGAATGAAAGAGGGGAGGTTGTTTATGTTTTGTTTTCTCTCTCTGTCTCTCTGTCTCGTTTGATTAAGTGAACTCATCCGAGAGAGAGAAGCCGCCCTGGGAACGATGGGACACTCAACTTGCTTGGGGAATTTCCATTCTTCCTTCTCTTTTACTTTTTCTTCTTTTTTTTTTTTTTCTTCAATGGTCCCGTTGCGTTTGCTCTCTTCACTCTTCAGGACTCCACCTTAGATGGCCTCCAGCTCCTCTCTCTCTCTCTCTCTCTCTCTCTGCTTTTCTTCGTTTTCTTCTTCGTCTACTTCATCTCCTATTATACTTACCTTTTTATTTTTTATTTTTTTTTTAAACAACTTTCGCCATAGTCAGTCAGAAACTCACGTTTCATTCACTGACGTCTACCTCTTTATTAAATATT
>JAKCPI010000164.1:0-26185 GCA_023213315.1 Euborellia annulipes
TGAAATACTAATATTATTGTTTAATATTAGCGATGTAATTGTTTTAGGGAAACTTTTTATTTTTTATTAAGACCGAAACAGAGGTCAATTGGACCTCTCTTTATTTCAATTAGATTGTCAGCCAATTGAAATATATTTTCGCATGAGACGGGATCGAACCCGCGACTAGTCAAACAATACAGGTGTCCAAAGAGGAAAAGACAATTTTTATATAAAGTGGCTACAAACAGAACATGATTTGTTACCCCGACCTTCCTTGCAAAATTTCCCAAACAATGAGTAAATTTGATGCATTTGGTGAGCAAAGTCCAGGGGGCGTAGCCCGCCAAAAGCGGGCTTTACCACTTGTTTATATAATAGAACTAAAAATATGATTGACAAATAATTATGAAATGAAAAAGAAATATGAACAGATTTATGCAGAGGAACTTTGACAGATGATACAATTTAATCTATTACTTTCTCTTACCTATGTATATATGTAATATATATATAGAGAGAAAGTATTGGATTCATGTCAAAAATTCGATGTCGAGATTTTGATGGATCTTCACGTTTTGAGGTCCCCTGAATCCAAAAAACTGGTTTTCGCGACATGGTCTGTCTGTCTGTCTGTGTGTGTTCAATTTTAAGCATGAAGGAATTGAGCTAGGAGGTTGAAATTTTATATTTAAGTTAAACACCCCCGGGACCGGAAAAATAAGCTTTTAATCAAAATCGGCCAAAGAGTACTAGTACTTTACTGATGTACTTTTTCAGTTTTTTTCGATTTTCTCAAAATTCGCTCTAACGATTTTGATTAAAATTCAAAAATCAATTATTTTTAGATGCTCTTTCAAATGTATATTCTCGTTTTGCCCTCAAAATTGTTTGAAGCATACTTTACTCTTGTTCTTCATAGGAAAGATAGGTAAAATGGTTGCCATGGTAACAAAATATATATATTTTCCCATACTTATAAATTTTACATCTGAATTCATATGTTCCGTACTGTCGGGAACTAAATATATGTCGACACAAAAAATCTGGTGTGACAAGCACAGAACACAACTTTCGATTACCGAAGGTAAGGAGAAAGTTGTGTGCTGTGCGCCAGTCACACCAGACTTTCTCTCTTTAGAATCAGAATTCAAGACATGTCTTTATTCAATCCTAATTAGCCCATGGAATATTATTTAGACCCCTAGCACACGGGGCGGATACTGTGCCCAAAAAATAATAAAAATGGATTTTCAATAGAATAAATATTGACTATCCTAACCATTCAAGAAGAAACGAATGGCTAGAATGGAACAAGGGCGGTAAAAGCTAGTCTCAGACATTGACACCCTAATTAATAAAAATTAAATATTTCAAGCAAATCCACCACTAAATTATTTCCACTTTATCATTTATGAAAATTTTTTTTCAGAAATTCTTTGCTTTTCAGTGATTCACAGGTTTATGGTATAAGAAAATCCTCTTTACGTTGATGGAAAGAGAACAAATGTTGTATCTAGTCAAACATAAAACGGACAAGTGGCCGTTTGTCAAGATTGAAATTTTTTTTGTCATTTTGAAACTTCCTCTTGGCACTTACTAAATTTTCCCCAACTTAACGTTATCACCGAGAGAGATAAAAAGTTCATGATAATTTATTGTTTAAAAGTTTGCAGCATTTCTGATTTAAGAAAAGAACTTTATTCATGATGAAATTTTTAGATTGTCCTTAAAATTATTAATAAGCCTAAGTAAATATGATTTTGACAAATTAAAGTTAACCTTTTGGTATCCAAGATTCAGGATCAACTTTTTTTAATCAACAATTTTATTTTCTTCAAATGTTTTTTTTTTCTTTTTCTAATTTTCATGATTGATTTTTTTTTTTTTAATATATTCCTTCTGTCACTGGCGCAACCAGAGGGGTTTTAACCCCCCCCCCCCAGGAGACAAAAAAAATTCAAAATATATATTACAAATAGAAAAGAAAAAATATAATCATTTCGGTTCCGCAAAAGAGGAAATGTTCCGCGGAAGGCGCATGGGAAAAAATTTGGTTCCGCGAAAAAGAAATTTTTGGGATCAGCCCCCCCCCTCCCCGAAACCCCCCTCCCCAGGAGCAAATCCTGGTTGCGCCACTGCCTTCTGTCACCCGCTAATTACTTCGACCAGATTTAAACTTGGTGGGACCAAATTTAATTTTAACTTCCATTTTAACAATTATTAAGTTTTTTTGTTGGAGGACCCACCAACAAAATATAGCCTACTCACAAATTTGTTAAATATTCTCTATAACTTGTCAAGTGCGAATCAAGGTTTTATTTGAATTTATTCAAAAATATAGGCTAGATCTCTAAAACAACAAAAAATTTCATGTGAAAAATAGAATACAATAATATGAAGTGCATCTAGTCACAATTTAAAATTAAAATATTTTTGGATTATAAATCAATATATTATTACTAGAGACCGGATTTTAAGCAAAATGCTTATTGCTCAATTTTATAAGCAGCCATTAGATATTTAATTTCTATACGAATTAGGAAAAACTAAGTGTATTGAGATTGCATTTTTAATGCTTTTTTTGAGTTTTCATGCTTTTTTTCCCTTTCTTGCTTATTTGAACTTATTTTACGAATATTTATAATTTTTTTTTTTTTTTATTAAAAAACACACTTTTTCCCATTCACACACGCATACACCAGGGACGTATATAAGGAGGGAGAGGGGGCCCGCTCCCCCCCCAAAAAAAAAAAAAAAAAAAAAAAAAATTTCAAAAACCCGGCAGTGCGAAAAAATATAGCCCTGGAAAAAAAAATTTTTTCATCAGGGTGAAAAAATTTGGTTCCGCAAAAACAAAATTTTTTTGCAATTTTTCTTTAAAAAAAAAATTGTATACGCCATTGGTATGAGTAAAAATTGCTTATTAGATGCTTTTTTTCAACTTTTATGCTTATTTAACAACTTATTATTCAAGATTTTTATGCTTTTTTAAGCACTTTTTTTCCATTTTTTTATGCTTTTTTTGTCCGGTCTCTAATTATTACTTATAAAAACCAGACTGTTTAATTAATTAAGCTATTTAAGTCTATTCGATTAATTACTAGCAACAAGCAAATCTTAAACACAGCACTTTTCTAAATGGCGTTGTCTCATATTTCACTCTCGAGGGGGAAAGAAAAAAACGAGAAAATAAGGAAAAAACCGAATGCGTAGGTGGATGGAGTGTATTTAAGGCGAAAAGAGGACTTTTAAGTATCTCATCGGTTTACATATGAGTGCCATTTATTAAATAAAAGAGATAGAAGCTAAGTAAATAAAATCTGATCTATATTGTATAGCAGAGAGGAAGAAATTATAGTGAAGGGGGCTTTTTCCAAAACTATTTTTTTTTTTTTGTTACTTCCTCTTATCTATATACGTTAATATATAGAGGAACAGCAAAAACCACTTTTTTGGTTTCAGGGGACCTCAAAACGTGTATATCTATCAAAATCTCGACATCGAATTTTTGACATGAATCCAATACTTTCTCTCTATATATATTAACATAAATATAGAAGTAAGAGAAAGTAAAAATATGCTCTATCACAAATTGAGTTGCATTTTATATTTTTAATTTTTTTATAACCTCAAAACGTGTATATCTATCAAAATCTCGACATCGAATTTTTGACATGAATCCAATACTTTCTCTCTATATATATTAACATAAATATAGAAGTAAGAGAAAGTAAAAATATGCTCTATCACAAATTGAGTTGCATTTTATATTATATTTTTATTTTTTTTATAACAATGAACAACCACCAATTTCTCTAAAGGGAAAATCAAAACAAATGGATGCTTTGAAAATGTATTTGACTTGACTTAAATAGGTGAAGGAAATGTGAAGAATTATTTATGATTTGGATTCATTACATTTCCAATTTTCCCTGAGGTCTTATTGATGTCATTAGTTTATTTAGGAAGTTTAACACTTTTAAAATAAAGCCACGGTTGTTATGGTTCTTCCACTAAATCCGTAAGTTCCACGATATAAACATTTATTAAGTGGGTTTGTGATCTTTATTTTTTTTAAATTAAAAATTTTAAAATTTTTAATTTCTCCTTCGTAAATTTAATTAAAAAAGAAAACATTTAAACTACTTTCAATTTTATTGAAAAAAATCAAAAAAAAAAAAATCGAATCTATATAAAATTGTGAACTAATACTAAAAAATATCTAATTCTAAGTGATGGCTCCAAATTTAAAAAATCATGTTCGAAAAAATGGAAGTCTGAAAAGAGAAAATGTACCTTTAAGAAAATTTGCAATAATTATAGAGCTACTAAATATAGATAGGAGAAAGAAGAGAGGTTGATATCACAAGCGTGATCGGACAATGACCAGCGAAATAGGTTCTGACACGAGTCGTCAAAATTGTACCCTTTTGTTTTCGGACTAGCATATTATAAAATTTGCAAACGAAAACAGTTCTTTATTTATGTTAATTTGAATCCGGAACTAAATAAATATCACCCCTATTACCCACTACTCTTCTGGCATACGCCACTGCCTATTCACT
Organism: Euborellia annulipes; assembly: GCA_023213315.1. Classification (NCBI taxonomy): domain Eukaryota; kingdom Metazoa; phylum Arthropoda; class Insecta; order Dermaptera; family Anisolabididae; genus Euborellia; species Euborellia annulipes. The sequence continues at coordinate 4,548 of JAKCPI010000164.1, forward strand.
AGGATGGCGCAAAAAATCGACAATTTTTTTTTGAGTCTCGTATGAAAGGAAAATATGTTTTATCATGTCTGAAAAGACTTTTCAAAAAAAAAAAAAAAAAAAAAATTTAATGGTCGCTCAATTTAAAAATTTCAAATTCGTCAAAAATAGATTTTTTTTTCTTTTTTTGTTTTTTTCTCGTTATGGTGAAATTTTATAGAGGAGAAAAATACTTTTCCCAAATTTTCAACTTAAAATATTAATTTAACAAGACTGTGAGTGTTTTTTTATTGATGTGGCCAAACATCCCATGGCCCCCGGGAATCGAACCCAGGATCTCCGCCTTGCCGGGGCATAGGCGTGCTATCCATTGCACCAGGCCACCGGACCCTCGACCTGCACCAATAAAACTCACTTCCCCTTATATGCAGTTAGTCTTGCAAGTCACTAACTAGTAACGAAAACGTGAAAAACTTTAACGAAAAATTTTCCACTTATGCGCCAGTTAAACCAGTTTGAGGGACAGATATCTGGATCTGCTCTAACACACTACTGTAAGCAGCAAAGCCCAGAGGGCAGCGGGGTTAAGTTATATAGCAAAATATTTAGCTATTTAGTTAAAATAATAATATTATAAGGTTTTCGAAAGGGGGGGGGGGGGGGGGTTAAAAAGGTATTGTGCCGTGGGCGCGAGTTAAACTCGCTACGCCACTGGTCTCTGAAGGGAAGAAATTCTTCCTGGTTGCGCCACTGCATCTTCAGTCCTTAATATAAAATTTGCATTTATAAAATCAGAGAGTATTTCCATATGCACTAGCGGTCCCAGGGGGGGGGGGCAGGCCACTCTGGGCCCCCCCCCCATTGGACAGACAAAAAATTCAAAAGTTTTATTTAATATTTTAACACTAAACAACAAAATTATACATTTTTCACGTCTCAGGATAGCTAAATACGCACTTTTCAATGCCTAATTTTCAAAAAATTTTACATCCCCCCTAGATCCCGTGAAGTGGTCTGTTCTGATCTGGCCTCAATAAATCATGGTAATCTAACCCAAGGTATGAATATTATTCATGATATTTCGGTATATTTGGTCATTTTTTTACAAATGATCAATTTTTGACTTTTTTTTAAATTTTTTTCTCGTTATGGTAAAATTTTATAGAGGAGAAAAAATACGTTTCTCAAATTTTCAACTTAAAATATTAATATTAATTTTTAAAGGTCGTTCAAATTTTTTTTTATTTGTCAGTGCATTGCTTTCGATGTTTTCGAGCAACCTTTAAATATTCATATTAAAGATTTAATAAATTTTTTCGTTTAATTAGTAAGATAATCGACAAAAATTCACCACGAGCCGAAGAAAAAAACAGAATAGCCTACTGAAAATATAAGATTTTAATAACTTGCTAATTTGCAAATTAAGGCACGAGTGATTATATTTTCTCAAATATCTTACTAATTAAAACAAAATAAGAATTAAAGTGAGGTGGATATCTGAGTAGATCTCGCTCGTAGTAAGGAAGAAAGAAAAAAGCGATTGCAGCTAGGTTTATTTCGTTTAATAATCACATCAAGCCGACGTTTCGATCAGATATACCGTCGGCTTGAAGTGATTATTAAACGTTAAATAAATTAAATTAAGGTTGTTCGGATAGTACATCGTAAGTCATAATAGAATCTAAATTTTTTTTAAATAAAATTAAAAATTTGAATGCCAAAATTCCTTATTATAATTTAGTCGTGACCTATCATAGTTTATAATTGGATTAAGTTAATAATTTAATTACCAAAAATAATAAATGAATGACTTTTGACTCGAGCAGTTTTTCAAGTAAAATAGAACTGGCAACATTGCATTCATCCGCTATCTATTTTAAATCTTAAACGCCTTAAATTTTATTTTATTTAATATATTACAATGTTTAATGCAAATCAGTTTAAACACAATGGGCGATTTGCGAGAAAAAATATTGTAAAATTGAAAAAAAAAATGTATCTGACATAGAGATAAGACACTTATGCTATGCGACGTTGCCAGGCTGGTCTGACTCTCGAGAATTCATTATTTTTAAATATTAGCGACTGTCATTTTGGAGAATTTTTTGAATTTCTTGTTAAAATATCTTTAAAAGCGGTCGGCAGAAACTTTTGGTTTTATTTTTAACGTATTCCTCGGAAGTGAATTAATAAAATGTAAGTTTTTTTGTTTTTGTATCATTTGCACAGATGCCTATATAATTCGATATGTGTGCGTTTCGTCGTTATTCCCCATAGGCTACATGTTAAATTTCAATTTTTTAAAAATTAATTACACGATAACCCTGTGTCAGATCTGCTTCAAAATTTTATTTTATACGTATTTGATAGTGATTAATAACATATTAAAAAATTAGCTTTTAATCTACCAAAGTGCTTTAATGTCCGAACAACCTTAAATAAGAATTTATTAAATCTTTAATATGAATATTTAAAGGACGCTTGAAAATATCGAAATCAATGCAGACAAACTAAAAAAAAATTTTAAGCTACCTTTAAAAATTAATATTAATATTTAAGTTGAAAATTTGAGAAACTGTTTTGTTTTTTCGACTATAAAATTTTCGATCACAACGAGAAAAAAATTTAAAAAAAGTCAAAAATTGATCATTTGTAAAAAAATGACCAAATATACCGAAATATCATGAATAATATTCATACCTTGGGTTAGATTACCATGATTTATTGAGGCCAGATCAGAACAGACGACTTTCAGGGGATCTAGGGGGGATGTAAAATTTTTTGAAAATCAGGCATTGAAAAGTGCGTATTTAGCTATCCTGAGACGTGAAAAATGTATAATTTTGTTGTTTAGTGTTAAAATATTAAATAAAACTTTTGAATTTTTTGTCTGTCCAATGGGGGGGGGGCCCAGAGTGGCCTGCCCCCCCCCCCCCCTGGGACCGCTAGTGCATATGGAAATACTCTCTGATTTTATAAATGCAAATTTTATATTAAGGACTGAAGATGCAGTGGCGCAACCAGGAAGAATTTCTTCCCTTCAGAGACCAGTGGCGTAGCGAGTTTAACTCGCGCCCACGGCACAATACCTTTTTAACCCCCCCTTTCGAAAACCTTATAATATTAATATTTTAACTAAATAGCTAAATATTTTGCTATATAACTTAACCCCGCTGCCCTCTGGGCTTTGCTGCTTACAGTAGTGTGTTAGAGCAGATCCAGATATCTGTCCCTCAAACTGGTTTAACTGGCGCATAAGTGGAAAATTTTTCGTTAAAGTTTTTCACGTTTTCGTTACTAGTTAGTGACTTGCAAGACTAACTGCATATAAGGGGAAGTGAGTTTTATTGGTGCAGGTCGAGGGTCCGGTGGCCTGGTGCAATGGATAGCACGCCTATGCCCCGGCAAGGCGGAGATCCTGGGTTCGATTCCCGGGGGCCATGGGATGTTTGGCCACATCAATAAAAAAACACTCACAGTCTTGTTAAATTAATATTTTAAGTTGAAAATTTGGGAAAAGTATTTTTCTCCTCTATAAAATTTCACCATAACGAGAAAAAAACAAAAAAAGAAAAAAATCTATTTTTGACGAATTTGAAATTTTTAAATTGAGCGACCATTAAATTTTTTTTTTTTTTTTTTGAAAAGTCTTTTCAGACATGATAAAACATATTTTCCTTTCATACGAGACTCAAAAAAAAAATTGTCGATTTTTTGCGCCATCCTAGTGAATAGGCAGTGGCGTATGCCAGAAGAGTAGTGGGTAATAGGGGTGATATTTATTTAGTTCCGGATTCAAATTAACATAAATAAAGAACTGTTTTCGTTTGCAAATTTTATAATATGCTAGTCCGAAAACAAAAGGGTACAATTTTGACGACTCGTGTCAGAACCTATTTCGCTGGTCATTGTCCGATCACGCTTCCCAAACACATACTCTTATTACGTACATAAAACAAAAATTTAACTTTTGGATTATACAATGGCGGCCCGTCCTATCCTTGTGATATCATCCTCTCTTCTTTCTCCTATCTATATTTAGTAGCTCTATAATTATTGCAAATTTTCTTAAAGGTACATTTTCTCTTTTCAGACTTCCATTTTTTCGAACATGATTTTTTAAATTTGGAGCCATCACTTAGAATTAGATATTTTTTAGTATTAGTTCACAATTTTATATAGATTCGATTTTTTTTTTTTGATTTTTTTCAATAAAATTGAAAGTAGTTTAAATGTTTTCTTTTTTAATTAAATTTACGAAGGAGAAATTAAAAATTTTAAAATTTTTAATTTAAAAAAAATAAAGATCACAAACCCAGTTAATAAATGTTTATATCGTGGAACTTACGGATTTAGTGGAAGAACCATAACAACCGTGGCTTTATTTTAAAAGTGTTAAACTTCCTAAATAAACTAATGACATCAATAAGACCTCAGTGAAAATTGGAAATGTAATGAATCCAAATCATAAATAATTCTTCACATTTCCTTCACCTATTTAAGTCAAGTCAAATACATTTTCAAAGCATCCATTTTTTTTTTTTTAAAACCTATCTTTTCTATTCACTACATTATTTCGAAGGATAAGTGATAAGATATATTTTTGGGGTAGGTAAGATTTGGTAATTGGGAGGGGGATTGAGCAGGGCATCCATTTGTTTTGATTTTCCCTTTAGAGAAATTGGTCTGGTAGCCCTCCCTCCTATAAACGTCGGGTTGAGAGTGATGATTTTATTTAGGGATAGATGATGTGAAATAGATATTCTCCGGTTTCGTCAGTGGTTTGGGTGTGTGTGTGGTGTGGTGGTGAAAGTGGTTAAAAAAAAATTGGTGGTTGTTCATTGTTATAAAAAAAATAAAAATATAATATAAAATGCCCTATTTGTGATAGAATTTTTTATTTTTATTGGTGGTGGGGGTTGGGTAAAAAAAAAATATAAAATGCAACTCAATTTGTGATAGAGCATATTTTTACTTTCTCTTACTTCTATATTTATGTTAATATATAGAGAGAGAAAGTATTGGATTCATGTCAAAAATTCGATGTCGAGATTTTGATAGATATACACGTTTTGAGGTCCCCTGAAACCAAAAAAGTGGTTTTTGCTGTTCCTCTATATATTAACGTATATAAATAGATAAGAGGAAGTAACAAAAAAAAAATAGTTTTGGAAAAACCCACCTTCACTATAATTTCTTCCTCTCTGCTATACAATATAGATCAGATTTTATTTACTTAGCTTCTATCTCTTTTATTTAATAAATGGCACTCATATGTAAACCGATGAGATACTTAAAAGTCCTCTTTTCGCCTTAAATACACTCCATCCACCTACGCATTCGGTTTTTTCCTTATTTTCTCGTTTTTTTTTCTTTCCCCCTCGAGAGTGAAATATGAGACAACGCCATTTAGAAAAGTGCTGTGTTTAAGATTTGCTTGTTGCTAGTAATTAATCGAATAGACTTAAATAGCTTAATTAATTAAACAGTCTGGTTTTTATAAGTAATAATATATTGATTTATAATCCAAAAATATTTTAATTTTAAATTGTGACTAGACGCACTTCATATTATTGTATTCTAGTTTTCACATTAATTTTTTTGTTGTTTTAGAGATCTAGCCTATATTTTTGAATAGGATATTAAATTCAATTAAAACCTCGATTCGCACTTGACAAGTTATAGATAATATTTAACAAATTTGTGAGTAGGCTATATTTTGTTGGTGGGTCCTCCAACAAAAAAACTTAATAATTGTTAAAATGGAAGTTAAAATTAAATTTGGTCCCACTAAGTTTAAATCTGGTCGAAGTAATTAGCGGGTGACAGAAGGCAGTGGCGCAACCAGGATTTGCTCCTGGGGGGGGGGTTTCGGGGGGGGGGGGGGGCTGATCCCAAAAATTTTTTTTTCGCGGAACCAAATTTTTTCCCATGCGCCTTCCGCGGAACATTTCCTCTTTTGCGGAACCGAAAAGGTTATATTTTTTCTTTTCTATTTGTAATATATATTTTGAATTTTTTTTCTCTCCTGGGGGGGGGGGGGGTTAAAACCCCTCTGGTTGCGCCAGTGACAGAAGGAATATATTTAAAAAAAAAATCAATCATGAAAATTAGAAAAAGAAAAAAAACATTTGAAGAAAATAAAATTGTTGATTAAAAAAAGTTGATCCTGAATCTTGGATACCAAAAGGTTAACTTTAATTTGTCAAAATCATATTTACTTAGGCTTATTAATAATTTTAAGGACAATCTAAAAATTTCATCATGAATAAAGATCTTTTCTTAAATCAGAAATGCTGCAAACTTTTAAACAATAAATTATCATGAACTTTTTATCTCTCTCGGTGATAACGTTAAGTTGGGGAAAATTTAGTAAGTGCCAAGAGGAAGTTTCAAAATGACAAAAAAAATTTCAATCTTGACAAACGGCCACTTGTCCGTTTTATGTTTGACTAGATACAACATTTGTTCTCTTTCCATCAACGTAAAGAGGATTTTCTTATACCATAAACCTGTGAATCACTGAAAAGCAAAGAATTTCTGAAAAAATTTTCATAAATGATAAAGTGGAAATAATTTAGTGGTGGATTTGCTTGAAATATTTAATTTTTATTAATTAGGGTGTCAATGTCTGAGACTAGCTTTTACCGCCCTTGTTCCATTCTAGCCATTCGTTTCTTCTTGAATGGTTAGGATAAATGGTAGTCAATATTTATTCTATTGAAAATCCATTTTTATTTTTTTGGGCACAGTATCTGCCCCTTGTGCTAGGGGCTAATTTTTTTTTTTTTAAACATTCACACTTTTTTCTCATTCACACTCACTCACACACACATTCACACTGTCTTTTCGGCAACTCAGACCATATAAGACATTTACGATAACCGTTATTGATTTAATATACATATACGGGGTCCAGACATTCTTTTTAAGCCATTTGGTATCCAATTGGCTTAAATAAAATCATCGGACTGCCTGGGGTCCGAACCCGCGACGTTTGGTATACGAGGTTAGCACGCTAACCTCTACACCAAGCCCCGAGGGCAAGGGGCTAATTAGGATTGAATAAAGACATGCCTTGAATTCTGATTCTAAAGAGAGATAGATTAAATTGTATCATCTGTCAAAGTTCCTTTGCATAAATCTGTCAATATTTCTTTTTCATTTCATAATAATTATTTGTCAATCATATTTTTAGTTCTATTATATAAACAAGTGGTAAAGCCCGCTTTCGGCGGGCTACGCCCTCTGGACTCCTTTGCTCGCCGAAGGCGACCAAATGCATCAAATTTACTCATTGTTTGGGGAAATTTTGCAATTGCTCGCCGAAGGCCACTTTATATAAAAATTATATTTTCCTCTTTGGAGACCTGTATTGTTTATTCTTAATATAAGTTTCCCTAAAGGGTCGCTGGTTCGTATCCCGTCTCATGCGAAAATATATTTCAATTGGCTGACAATCTAATTGAAATAAAGAGAGACAAGGTCCAATTAGCCTCTGTTGCCGGTCTTAATAAAAAATAAAAAGTTTCCCTAAAACAATTACATCGCTAATATTAAACAATAATATTAGTATTTCATTTATTAATTATCCATAAGTTTACTTTCTAGTTCTATTTATTAATATCTAATTTCCGCTAACAGTAAACCTCTACGTCTCTCAAATTAGCTACAAATTATTCATAAGTTAGTTTTGAAATAATCAATACCTCGACGTAAATGCTTTAAAATAACATTTTTTTTTAGCCCGCTCTTTATAATTTTATTATTTTCAATATTTCAAACCCTTTAACCCTCTATTATAACTAATTTTTAATCAAAATTACTTGTTATTACGTGTTAATTTAAAAAAAATTGACACGATAATGCGTATTTCTAAAAAATGGAATTAATTTTAAAATAATAACTCCATAGAAACAAAATTAATTAAAATATTTTTTACTTTTATATTAGTCTAACAGATTTTGACTGTAAATTGAAAAATAGTATTTAATATAAAGATAGTGAGAAATCAACAAAAAAGTCAAATTTCTTTCAACTACGCATTTATAAATTTTATAGATTTATTCCACCTTAATGTGTTAATTAAAATTTTTTAAATCATTTTAATTAAATTTTTTAAAATTTCATATTTATCAAGTTCAATTATAAGAGCTAAGAAAGAAGATATGGGAATCGAAATTAATTGAAAATTTACGAGATTTCAGGGTGTCTGTAATCGCTAAAAGGTGGTTCATCATAACACTGATTAAAATCCATTACTTTCTCACCGCCTGAGGCCGGATATTTAATATCTTAGAATGTTGGGATTTTTTTTTACATTCAATCTCAAAAACTTGGAAAAAGTTAGATAAAACACTTAATGATTATTTTTTGATTATCAATAAGAAAATGAATTTAAAAGAAATGTATTAGCCTTAATTTATTTTGCCATAATATAGGCCTATATTTATATAATAATATGTTGAATAGCAAAGAGGATGCATACAATTAGTTAAGCCTCTATTTAGTACACTGAAAAAAAAACCGACCTTGTAAATTTAAAGTGAAATCCCTTTAAAAATTTTCAACAAACCTTCCCATAAAATTAACAAATTTTCCTTTCATTTTTACAAGAAATCGCCTCAAGTTCTATATGACAAACTCATACCGTAAAAATGAAAAAAATTTCCTTTTATTTTTACAGGAAATTTCATCGAGTTCTAATTCAAAAAGAAATCCTGTAAAATTGACAAGGTTTCCTTTAAATTTGACAGTAAAAACCTTTAAATTCTTATTTTACCTGAGAAAAAGGCAACTCCCTCCATACCTACCTACCTACCCATTGCTTACTCTAACTCAAAGCTCGTCATTCTCTCTTAGCAGACAGTATGACTAGCTTGAGTTGACTAGGCAGCATTTCTTTTCCAGATTCATTCTTTGAATATTTGAAATCCGAGTTGATATCTTCTATCATATATACTTTTTTAATTTTGAAAAATATTTGTACTTTTTTTTTTTTATTCACGGCACGTCTAACAAAATTTTCTTTGTGTCCTGTTTTTTTCTTACATATTATTATGGCAAAAAACCAAGGTACGTCTACAAAATATATTATGATTTTCTTTTAATATAATTATTATTTATAATAAATTTTTTGCTTGACTTGCAGGACTTCAATGAAGACTATTTAAAATTATATCACATTCTAATTGAGTGGGATTTAGAAGGTCTGTTTCATACATTAAAAGGTAAATATAATGTTATAAAACAAAATGTAAAATGTTTCAAAATATTATCTAGTGTTTATACAATTTATTTTTTTTGAATAAAAAACTCTTGCATACGTTTTAGGCTTTCGGTCATTGACATTAGTGGGAAAAGGGTTCTTTCAGATAAAATTCCTTATTTTCAAGAGACAAAAGAACCAAATACAATACCTTAGCCCAAGAGGGCTTCTCGCTCTCTTGGTCAGGCCGACCTCAACAAGTTAAAAATTTAGAATATAAACAAATTTTGGTAGAATTAAAAAACAAACTTTTTTTTTTTCAGAATACAAAATCGAAGATTCAGCATCTACAAATGAACAATTCATCCTATGGTTCTGAAAATGACATTTCTATTTTTGTTTTTTCATATTATCTAAAAATAAATACATATTTTTGATATTTTAATATGTTTCAAAACTTATTAATAGGCCTATTTATAAAATAAGACATCTTGATAATTCATTTCAAAAGTATTTATTTATATAAGTTTGGTGTACATTACAACTGAATTGTAATTTTTTTGTAATTAACTCGTAAAATAAAAAAACATTTTTTTTGTTATAATTTTGTAAATTTGATTTTTTTACATAATTTCCTTTATACAAAGAATCCTTTTAAAATTATAAGAAATCCTGTCAAATTGTTTTTGACAACTTGAATTTATTTCAATCTGCCACAGCTCGTCGGAACACAGGATTTTGGCGTGTTGATTAATTAAAAAATTTTTTAATTATTTTTTAAATATATGTTTGATTTTTCTCATGTCATTCGTAAAACAATAATGCATATCTTTGACCTGAGAAAAATTAAAAATATATTTAAAATAAATAATTAAAAAATCTCTTAAATTAATCAACACGCCAAAAACCTGTGTTCCGTCGAGTGTAGCTGTAGCAGATTGAAATAAATTCAATTTAAAATTAAATGAAAAATCATTTTAAAATTACAAGAAATCCAGTAAATTTAGTTTTGACAAAATATCCTTTAAAATTTACAGGAAATCCTGTCAATTTGGTTTCAACAAAAATTCCTTTAAAATTTACAGGAAATCCTGTCAATTTCGTTTCAACAAAAATTCCTTTAAAATTTACGGTAAATACGGTCAACTTCGTTTTAACAAAATTTCCTTTTAAATTTAAAGGAAATCTTGTCAGTTTTTTTCAACAGGAAAACCTTTTGAAATTATAAGATGCACCTTCAATTTCGTTTTAACAAGGTATCCCATTGAATTGACGAGAAACCTCATTGACGCATTTTCATTACGGTTTCGGAATGAATTGAAGGGATTTCCATTGAATTTACAAGGTTTTTTTTTTCAGTGTAATAAAACACTCTTTATTGGAACGTTTGGACAGGGATCAACCCTGCCATCTTCAGCCTTCAAAGAGCATATTCAAATCTTGTTTAAATAGAAGATGTTCTTTTATTTTCTTTGTGCATATTCAAATTTTTTATACAAAAGATATAGTTGTCGTTTATTTTAATATAGAGCGGGCGCTGGAGGTAGTTGAGTATGCAAAATCTGAGGACCAAATTCTGACAATGGATTTGGGCTAAGAATAGCTCCCAGAATAAGGATCCGGATCTTGCCGGGCCAATTTTTGGTCCAATTTTTTTTTATCCCCACCCCTCTTATTTCCATAGGAAATCAATGGAATGCATGCTAAGATGATGTGAAAACCTGCAATTATGGTCAAATTCGAGTACTTAAAACTTCAAACAATGAAAAAACTGTCTTGTCAGCAACTGAGGGGATCATCTATAGTCCCCTGAGAAGTACTATCTTGCCACCAGTTGTGGTGGTCTCCTCTAACCCCTTCATCTCTTTTCTCTCTCTCTGTTATAAATTTAAATATACGGCCTAAACATCACTCCAAATTGTGGGGACCGGCAATTATGCTCATAATCCACTACCTGGTACCCCAATCAATGAAAAATACTATATTGCCACCAGTTGTGGTGGTCCCCTCTAACCCCTTCACCTCTTTTCTCTCCCTTTATTATAAATTTAAATATACTCCCTTAAAACCATGCCAAATTGTGGGGACCGGCAATTATGTTCATAATCCACTACCTGGTACCCCAATCAATGAAAAATACTATCTTGCCGCCAGTTGTGGTGGTCCCCTTTAACCCCTTCATCTCTTTTCTCTCATCTGTTATAAATTTAAATATACGGCCTAAACATCACTCCAAATTGTGGGGACCGGCAATTATGCTCATCCACTACCTGGTACCCCAATCAATGAAAAATACTATATTGCCACCAGTTGTGGTGGTCCCCTCTAACCCCTTCACCTCTTTTCTCTCCCTTTATTATAAATTTAAATATACTGCCTTAAAACCATGCCAAATTGTGGGGACCGGCAATTATGTTCATAATCCACTACCTGGTACCCCAATCAATGAAAAATACTATCTTGCTGCCAGCTGCGGTGGTCCCCTTTAACCCCTTCACCTTCTCTCTCTCCCTTTATTATAAATACACCAGCTAGTAGAGTATGAACATAATTGCCGGTCTCCACAATTTGGCGTGGTGTTTAGGCCGTATATTTAAATTTATAATAAAGGGAGAGAAAAGAGGTGAAGGTGTTAGAGGGGACCACCGCAGCTGGCCGCAAGATAGTATTTTTCATTGATTGGGGTACCAGGTAGTGGATTATGAGCATAATCGCCGGTCCCCACAATTTGGTGTGGTGTTTATGCCGTATATTTAAATTTATAAAAGAGAGAGAGAAAAGAGATGAAGGGGTTAGAAGGGACCACCACAATTCGTGGCAAGATAGTACTTCTCAGGGGACTATAGAGGATCCCCTCAGTTGCTGACAAGACAGTTTTTTCATTGTTTGAAGTTTTAAGTACTCGAATTTGACCATAATTGCAGGTTTTCACATCATCTTAGCATGTATTCCATTGATTTCCTATGGAAATAAGACGGGTGGGGGTAAAAAAAAAATTGGACCAAAAATTGGCCCGGCAAGATCCGGATCCTTATTCGAAGGCGAACCTTGCGGCTAGTTTTAATATAAAACGATAGAACATATCAAAAAAAGTCGTTTGATATGGAATGTCTTTAAAAATACCTAAGATTTTTGCACTTTTTATATGATGCCTAAAAATAGGAGACATCGACCAAATCTAAATTTGATTAAAATGTAATTCAGTTATTCATTAGGCAACTTCTAATAACCTAATAACCCCTGTACTTCCCACCTATCCTGAATTTAAGTAGCTCCTTGTAAAGTTAAATTAGACCGTTTAATTAGAGAAAAAATGACGAGAAAATGGCGTATTATTCTTAGCCCAAATCCATTGTCAGAATTCGGTCCTCAGATTTTGCACACTCAACTACCTCCAGCGCCTGGTCTAATTTGCTTTTCATTTGAATACTATAAGTATTCTTTTTTAACTCTATTAATTTCAAATTATTATTATTTTTATTTATCATTGATTCGCCATTATTTGTGAATCACCCTATAGAAGAAAAAGACAAAAAGTAAGAAAAACCATCGCGCCGCGTGTTTGAAACAAGATTCGGCCAATCTTTTCTCTTTTCTTTTTCATAAACTTCAATGATCAGGCAAAATTTCTTTTCCAAAAATAATAATAATAATAATAAATCTCCAAAGGTCTTATATAAAGTCAAATTAAAAAAAAAAGTATTATGGAAATTTCAAAACAAAAAAATAATTCTTTGGTGCATTAAGATGAAATTCATTAAAGATCCACTCTCTTTAAAAAATATTATAATTAATCGAAAAAAAGGATCTAATAATAATTTTTTATATTAATTTCGTATATGTGTGATGAGAATATATGCATGCATATCTATATATTGAGAGAGATAAAATATAAATGAGATAATAATATTCAAATGGAGTGGTGAATGAATGGAGGAAAGAAAAAAAATAGGACGGAGGGATTTCATTAACGAATAAAATCGCGATTGCTGAGGCTCCGGGACATTTCGGAATGCCATCTTGGCATTCCCGGGGCTTTTATTAAAACGGCATAACCGTCGTCGAGGCAATCGGAATGCAACTGGGCCTCCTGTTCCCATGACGTCATTATCCTGTTGGAATTTAAAGGAGACGAACCGGCCTCCCCGTCTTCAAGAAAATTAACTATTGATTGGATCACATCACCGGCAAATATTCATTTATTAAGCTCGGAAGGGGAAGAAGAAACCATTCGATTTCATTTTTGAGATTCTATAAAAATAATTTAGAGATGAGAAAAATATTTTTATTTAATTTCGCTTCTTGAAGTGTCTCTAGTAAATTTTTTCTAATCTTAGATAATATAAAATAATTATGTGTTTGAATAGTGTGGCGCTAATTAATTAAAAAAAAAAAAATATTAAATAGAAATAATTTAAATGTATTGATGCGAATTTTGATAAAAAAAAAAAAAAAAAACTGAAAAGTAAAGTACTAGTATTCTTAGGCCAATTTTGATTAATAGCTTATTTTCACGCTCCAGGGGGAAGGGGGGGGGGGTTCTAACTTAAATATAAAATTTTATCCTTAACACACACACACACACACACAGACAGACCATGTTGCGAAAACCACTTTTTTGATTTAGTTGACCCTGACCTAAAAACGTGTATCTCCATCAAAATCTCGACATTGAATTTTCGACATGAATCCAAACTCTCTTAACTAAAAAATTGAATTTTGGGACTTTCGCCACTATGATTCTCAGCAGACAATATATTCAAACAATATATAGGTAAGAGAAAGTAACAAAATGTGAATAAAAATATTAATATCTCCTGGGATGCTTGGCCTGCCAGCAAATAAAACATACTCACTAATTTTTTACTTTTCTCGTCCTCTATATATGTTATATATAGAGAGAGAAAGTATTGGATTCTGTCAAAAATTCGATGTCGAGATTTTTGATGGATCTTCACGTTTTGAGGTCCCCTGAATCCAAAAAGTGGTTTTCGCGACATGGTCTGTCTGTCTGTCTGTCTGTTGTCTGTCTGTTGTGTGTCTGTGAACAAAATATCTCAAGAACGAAAAAGAGCTAGGAGGTTGAAATTTTATATTTAAGTTAGGCACCCCCATGGGACGTGACACGAAGCTTTTGAACAAAATCGACCAAAAGTACTAGTACTTTACTGATGCACTTTTTCAGTTTTTTTCATTTTCTCAAAATTTGCTCCAACGATTTTTTTTAAAATTCAAAAATCAATTATTTTTAGATTCTCTATAAAATGTATATTTTCATTTTGTGATTGAAATCTTCTGAAGACCACTTTACTCTTGTACTCCATAGAAAAAGATAGGAGAAAATGGTTGCCATGGTAACAAAATATAAATATTTTCCCATACTTATAAATTTTACATCTTGAAAATCGAATGTACCCTACTGTCGGAAACTAAATATATGTCGACACAAAAAATCTGGTGTGACAGCACAGCACAACTTTCGATTACCGAAGGTAAGAAGAAAGTTGTGTGCGTGCGTCACACAAATTTTTTAAATAAAAAAAAAAAAAAAAAATACCTCATCATTCATATTTTCTTTTGATAAATAATAAAAATATATCTTGCCATTGTATAGTGGCGACATTAGCTTATTTAACATGATTTTTAAACATGCAAGATAACATTCGTTATCTGTTGCTTTGTTTTTTCTTTAAAAAAAAAAAAAAAAAAAAAAAAAAAAACCTGACCATTAACCTAAAACATCAAAATCAGCAGTCCTTGTGTCAACTATGAATAAATCCCGTGCGGTTATAGGCCTATATTTTAAAAAAAGAGCTACACTTTAGAATACGAGAACTTTTTTGTGGAACCTCCTCTTTAACTAAATTCAAATTTTATATTTAATACAATTTAATATTTATTAATTTAACTTAGGGAAAAATTTAATTTATTAATTTAAATAACCAAAGCCAGGATGTGCTTCTTAATTATTTCATAACTACTCAAATTTCACAAATTAACACTTACCAGGTGTAATATCTTAAATAAAAATACTAATTAATATTTATATGTGCCCATAATTATGAAAATGGTCAAAGTCAAAATTTTCAAAAATTGAGTTTATTTTGAAATTACAACTGCTATCTAATGGTTCATTTTGACGAAATCGTAAAAATTACCTTGAATTAAGTTAGTTTAAAATAATGTGCTGTGAAATAACTGATAAACTCTTTTTTGAAAATTTTGACTTAGACCACTTTCATAATTATGGGCACATATAAATATTAATTTTTTTTTTATTTAAGATATTATACCTGGTAAGTATTAATTTGTGAAATTTGAAGAAGCAATTTTAAGGAAACATTAATAAAATATTTTCAATTAAAAAACTTGATTCTGATTGGATGTGGAAAAGGGATGTCGGCCGAGAAAGGGGTGTGAACGCCAGGCGCCCTTTTGGCGCATTCTCTTCGTTCAATAAAACTGACATTTGATGGCAAATCACAAGGGCAGATCTGCGACCTGTTGAACCTCATATTTCCCCTTTTTATTTTGTTTATTTAGATGATTAAAAACTCAGCTTTTACAACTATAAAATCTGGTGTGACTGATCGCACAGCACACAACGTTCTTTTTAATATGGTAAATGAAAGTTGTGTCCTGTGGTTGTCACACCAGATAAAGTGTGCTTCAAACAATTTTTAGGGTAATGAAAATATATATTTTAAAGAGCAATTGATTTATGAGTTTTAATCAAAATCGTTAGAGTAAATTTTGAGGAAATCGAAAAAACTGAAAAATTGCATCAGTAAAATACTATTAATCTTTGTCCCAGTCCGATGATTTTATTTAAGCCATTTGGATACCATATGGCTTAAATAAGAATACCTTGACCCGAATATATATATACAAAATAACGGTTATCGTATAAAGTCTTATATGGCCTAAGATGGCGAAAAGACTAAGTGTATGTGTGTATGAGTGTGAGTGGGAAAAAAGTGTGTTAAAAAAAAATTTTTTTTGGACGATTTTATTTAAAAGCTTATTTTCGTGCCTCAGTGTGATACCTAACTTAAATATAAAATTTTAACCTCGTAGCCCTTTTCTTCACACTAGATTTTGATCACAGACAGACAGACACACCATTTTGATGCGGGAACCTCTTTTGTGAACTCAGAGGACCTCAAAACGTGTATATCCACTAATTTTTGAATCCACTACTTCCTCTTTCTATATTTACGTGTATATAGGTAAGAGAAAGTAAAAATCAGGTGTTACTAAAATAAGTAGGCCCGACATATTTTTTACTTGTCAGCTATAATATTTACGCAAGTAATAATAACCGAATAACTTTTTATTTTTCGGGTGCGTGGCCCCGAAAAATGTGGAACGTCCCCCTGTAGTCAAAAGTACATTAAAACCAGTATATAGGCTACTAGGTATACGTTTAAATCGCTAAATGGCCTCAGTAGCGCAAAGGATAAGTAAAAAATAAACTTTTGTTTATTTAAAGGGGACATGTTAATTTATATATTTATAAATTCTGACAATGACAAAGTTTTGACTATTAGATCAGGCTTGAATAAGCATTATTTTTTTTTTTAAACTGAATTGACATTTTTTTATGAATAAGAAGAACCACATAACTAAAAGTCAATAAGGGAATTAATTAGTCCGAATTGAAGCTGTCGCCTAATTAGATATAGAAACCGGACATTTGTGTTGGGGTGATAAACCGAAAGCTAACAAACCCTAAACCTCCTTTGGCCCTAAGGGCTTGCTTGTCTTGGCCCTTAGTTCTTCCAAGCCTAAAGGGAAGTTTAACTTTGAGTGATATTTACAACTCCCCCTTCTCTGGAAACATTTCGCTTGATAATTTGCAAGTTAATTATTATTTTCAAGTACAAAATTATCTGGTGCAACAATTATTATTTGGTAAAAGCGATAGGTGAGTTAATTGGTTAAAAAAAATTGTAAAAGTTAAAAGTTAACGTTTTTGCTTAGAGAATAGACCTGAATGTTTTATTTAAAAGAGCGTAGGCTTAAACCATCGGCTTTTTTTACCACTGATATACAGTCGGTTCGGTACAGTTTTTTCATTGTTTGAGGTTTTAAGTACTCGAATTTGACCATAATTGCAAGTCTTCGCATCATCTTAGCATGCATTCCATTGATTTCCTATGGAAATAAGAGGGGAGGGGGTAAAAAAAAAATTGGACCAAAAATTGGCCCGGCAAGATCCGGATCCTTATTCTGGGAGCTATTCTTAGCCCAAATCCATTGTCAGAATTCGGTCCTCAGATTTTGCATACTCAACTACCTCCAGCGCCCGCTCTAACAGGGAAAAATTGTATATTTAATATTTTAAATACAATTCTTAAGATTATTTTGTATTTTAATTACATTTTCTTTAATTTTTTGAAATATTTAGTATTTCAAATTTTAATTATTATTTTTTTATTTAATTTATTTTAATTATTATTTATTTTGTATTTCAATAACTCAATATGATTTAAGTCAGTGGTTCCCAACCTGGGGGCGATCGCCCCCAAGGGGGCGATTTGGGCTTTCAGGGGGGCGATGAATAAGCGGGGGGCGATTGGGGGGCGTTGAGTATTCAAATGGAGAAAAAAATATTAGTTTACTAAAATTAAAAAAAATAAAAATCAAAGAGACAAATCTCCTATTTACAGGATGGTCAGGATAGAAGAGGACAAAATATTATCATAAAAATAAAATAGTCTGAAAATAATTCCAATCTAGAATTGAAACATCACTTTTCGCTCAAATCTTAAAATTTCAATTAAAAAATCAAATTTTTAAGTATTAATTTTTAAATTGAAGCTTAATGAGTGATGCCGAGAGAAATGTAGACCGAAACTCCTCAAACTACGCTAATTTTTCGGCAAGGGTGCAGGATGGGGAAAAAAACAAAATAAAAATTATTTTATTTACATCCTGCACCCTTGCCGAAAAATTAAGAGTAGTTTGAGGAGTTTCGGCCATTAATTTTTAAAGTTTTTACATTAAAAATAAATTTTTTTCGAAAAAATGTATTTTTTTCAAATTCTCGGGGGGGGGGGTTATTACCCCCCTTGTATCCGCCCTTGAATAGACCTGAATATGTTTTATTTAAAAGAGCGTAGGCTTAAGACCATCGGCTTTTTTTTTACCACCGATATACAGTCATTTGTATGAAAATCATAAAATTTAAAAATTTCCTTAAAACAACAGGGAAAAATTGTATATTTAATATTTAAAATACAATTCTTAAGATTATTTTGTATTTTAATTACATTTTCTATAATTTTTTGAAATATTTAGTATTTCAAATTTTAATTGTTATTTTTAGAGTATTTTTTATTTCAATAACTCAATATGATTTAAGTATTTTGCGATCTCTGGCTACAACTCCTCGTAATTTCATTCAATTCTGTTGTGTGTTTTTAGTCACACCAGTTTATTTAATTTAAAGAAGATTATAATATATTAATAAAATAAATTTCAGATCAAGTTAATATAGTAAAGAGAAGGACTTTAATTATTAATAGCCTGCCCAAGGCAGGCTTTTAGACATCTATTCTGAATGACTTTGTAAACATTAATTTTAGCCTAATTAAACAATTTATCAAATAATATCTTCTTCCATTCTATATAAATGTTTTGTAAACATAATCAAACATGGTGATGATATACATCATCAATGATGTAATATAAATAAAGAACACTAGTGGAGGATTGATTGGATTTTGGGTCAACATCTAAATATTTTTTATTTAATTTGAAGAATTGTATTATGAATAGGAATCCCCCCTTGATTTCGTCCGCTGCAACTACTAAGGAAGAAATAATTTAGAGGAATAATTTAGAGGAAGATTTTTATAATTCGGATAGATAGTCCGACATCTGCTGAATGTGAAGCTCAACTAACAAACGGCGATGCGGGCTTAAAGGCTTTAATGAAGTGAATTGAAATTCACAACGATAATTACTTTTTTTCAAAAAAAAAAAAAAAAAAAAAAAAAAAAAAATTAACTGCAAAAAAATCTTCTCTATTGATCCGAAAAAAATTTCGATTAATTACAATTTGATATAGATTATATACTTTAGGATTGCTTAAAATGGCGTACATATGCCAAAGGCCAATAAATAAATAAAATTTTCAGGATTCATTGTTACTTTAATATATCAATACTATAGGCCTAAGTAGAGATAAAAGATAAATTTTAATAATTTTTTTTATCTTACCTACAGTATATATATAATATATAGAAAGTATTGCGATCAATGTCAAAAATTCGATCTCGATTTTGATTAAAATACAAGTTTTGAGGTCCCCTGAGTCCAAAAAAAGTGGGTCCCACAAATTGGTCTCTCTCTGTGTGTGTGGACATTTTTAAGCATGAAAGAAATGAGCTATGAGGTTGAAATTTTATTTTTAAGTTAGGCAACCCGCTGAGGCGTGAAAATAAAAGCTTTTGAACAAAATCGACCAAAAAGACTAATACTTTACTGATGTACTTTTTCAGTCTCAAAATTGGCTATAACAATTTTGATAAAAATTCATAAATCAACTATTTTTTAGAAAAAGTATGTCAATAAAGTTTTTTCGTGAAAATTGTTTAAAGTACACTTTATTGATGAAGTATTTCAGATTTTTCAAATTCATTTTTCGGCTTTTCCTTCCTTGGAATCCAAATGGCTTAAATAAAATCATCGGACTGTCTGGGATCCAAACCCGCAACCCTTGGTATACAAGGCCAGCACGCTAACCCCTACACCAAATCCGAGGACCAAATATGAGATTAAAGTTTTGAAAAATAACTAGGCCTATAGTTTATTTCAACATTTAAAATAGAAATGAAAACGCAAGTGGTCCAGATGGTAACTAAGGTGCTATGGAAAACTAAATATATCTCGACATAAAAAAATCTGGTGTGAGAAGTACAGTACACAGCAAGTAAAAGAAAGTTGTTTGTTGTACGACCATCACACCAGATTTTTATTATATACTCTCACCGATACTTCAAAATACCCTATGATCAATTTAATTATTTTGTTATAATTAACCCTAGAACGCTCAAGCTTTTTGGAAACGCAAAGTCACAAGGAGGGCCTCTCAGGCCCACTATATGTTTAATGGGTTTTTCAACACATTTTTGAATAATTATATCAATTTTTTTCATTAATTTATTTTAAAATATATAAAAATATATAACTAATCAATATTTTATTCAT
The DNA here is from genome assembly GCA_023213315.1 of Euborellia annulipes. Taxonomy (NCBI): domain Eukaryota; kingdom Metazoa; phylum Arthropoda; class Insecta; order Dermaptera; family Anisolabididae; genus Euborellia; species Euborellia annulipes. The sequence continues at coordinate 24,952 of JAKCPI010000164.1, forward strand.
AATTTTAATGTTTTTATTTTAAAAACATCTTTTATATATAATTTTTTTAGTACAATGACCATTTCAAATATTTCTTTTAGAGCAGACTTGTTATTTTTGTTTTCTGTGTATTTTAGTTGGACATAAATAACATCTCCTTTTTGTAGGTTTTTAAGGATCAAAATTTTATTTTGATGTTGAGGGGGTACTTCCTCAATTACCCTTCTAATTGATTTCTGTAGTCCTTGTATCGATCTTATTTTTATGTGATCGCAAATTAATTTTTCACTCAATTCGATTAAAAATTGTCTTCGGAGGTTTTTTTTTTTGGAAATTAACATGAGATTTGTGTTTTAAATTAAAATAAATGATCATTGATGCAATTGCACATATCCCAATACAATTTTCGAAAACGGCCAACAGCCAATGATTTTGTTTTTCTTTTGCAGCTCGGCTATACTACCGTATGAGTGTTTGTCATTTTATCCAAAATATCTACTGCTCCTTTCGGTTGATTATAATAAATAATAATTTTTGGTTTTTGGGCGTTCATAAACAATACCAATATTGTCTGAATGATATATACTCGACAGGAGTAAAATAGACTTCTTTTTTTAGGCACATAAGAGTCAAGCACAAATTTGAGAGTAAATCGAGAAAGTGTTTTTTTTTTCTATTAGGTGAAAATTCAGCAGGAATATATTTATTTTTCTAAACTATCTTTTCCAATAAAACATGGAGTATTGAAACAGGAATTATGAGTCAGGTGTAAATTTTCGTAAAGAATATAAATTTTTTTTTTTTTATCAATATCTTCATTGTTTGAAGTTTCATTATTTTCTTCACTAATGTGATTCTCTATACTGTATTTTTTTCAAGAATAATGTCTTTATCTTCGATAACATTTCAATCTCCTAGCTCTTTTCATTCTTTAGATATTTTTTCACAGACACACAGACAGTCCAACTTGCAAAAACAAATTTTTTGGACTCAGAGGACCTGTATATCCATCAAAATCTCGACATTGAATTTTTAACATGAATCCAATACTTTCTATATATATACATATATAGTTAAGAGAAAGTAAAAGCATACTTGAATGTTATCAGAAGATATAATCTCAAAAATATAGAGAGAAATTGAGATATGAAAATCAAGAAGAAACTGACAGTTTTCTTGATTTTTTTCAAAATTTAAAAAGAATTTGACAATATTTATTTTATTATCTAAAAAAGACATGACAATTTCAAATATT